>LPNX010094702.1:475845-594808 GCA_001517045.1 Pseudotsuga menziesii
AAAAACTAACAATCACATCTAATGTAATTTGAGTGAAGTAGTAGTTCTATGAGAGGTCATCACATCTAGCCCATTTTTAATTCTAAACACACCCATGGTCACGCCTAATAGATTTTTTGGAGATCTCCTTGAGAATCCATGAAATAATATATCAATCGTACTTTACCACACTAGCTCATGTTCAATTCTTAAAGCGCCTCTAGTTGCTCCTAATAGGGGGTAATAGGGATCTATATGAGAATCTTTGAATCGGTACATCAATGAAAATTTACCACAATTAGTTGAGGTTTGATTCTTAGTGCATCCCTAACCACTCCTAGTAGGCATAGTAGGGTTCTACATGAAAATTCCCAAGTGTGATAAATTAGTGGGAGTTTACTACAATTAGCCCAGGTCCATTTCTTAGTGCACCCCTAGTGACTCTTGGTAGGTGAAAATGAGTTCTATCTAAGAATCTCAAAACGATAGATCAGTGGAAATTTATGACAATTATCCCAAGTTTTGATTCACAATGCACCCCTTGCTACTCTTTATAAGCATAGGTGGGATCATTTTGATATTCCTTTAAGTAATAAATTGGTGAGAGTTCACCACAAGTAGCCCATGTTTTATTATCAATGCATCCTTAACTGTTGCTTGTAGGTATAGAAGTGAGATACCAAAGAATCCCTGAAGAGATAAATTAGTGGGAGTTTATTACAACTATCTAGGTTTAGTTCTCAACACACCCTTAACCACTCCTATTAGGGATAGGAAGACTCTCCATAAAAATGTCCAAAAGAATAATCAATAAGAATTATCACAATTATTTGAGGTTCATTTTTTAGCACATCATCACTACCCCTAGTAAGCATAGGAGAAGGATCTACTCAAAAATATCATAAACAATATTAACAAAGAGGTATACTAAAGAAATCGATAATAATTAACTTGAAAAATCAATAATAATTAGTTTCACTTACATTTTTAGTGCACCTTGACCATTCCTATATAAGAGAGCCTTAAAAATCCTCAAAGCCACACATCCAAAGAAATTTGGAAAACCAAGTTGTCAATTAACTAATGATGTAATTAAATAATACACCAATGTCAAAGTGTACATCATAATGACACCAACGCCAAAAGATAATAGCATGGAGAGTGGACCCGAGAATTGGGATAGGGTCATCGAACCCCACGAATCAAAATCCCAACTCCCAAGCATTTCTCCAAGAAGATGGAAATTTTGTAAGTACAAAGTACATGCAATGTTCAAAATTGAACCCTTCCTAGCCTTGCCAAAGGGTTCTAGCCCTTCCCAGAACTTTAAAGGTAAAATTCCCTCCAAAATTGAACCCTTCCTAGCCTTGCCAAAGGGTTCTAGCCCTTCCCGAGTGTTTCTCCAAGAACATGGAAATTTCATAAGTAAAAAGTACATGCAACACTCAAAACTGATCCCTTCCTAGTCCTACCAAAGGGTTCTAGCCCTTCCCAGAAGTGTAAAGTTAAAATTCCCTCAAAAAAAAAATTTAAAACTGAATTTTATCCTTCCAATTAAGAAGGGTGTAATTTATATCAACATTTCAAAAGAAGGACGACATTTGAAATTACCCAACCATATAAATTTGTCAAGATGTTGAAATTTCTATACTATAAAGTTCAACTCATCATTCAAATATTGGAAATATGATAAATTATAATCACTCACTCACTCATGTCAAGCACTCACTACTTAGTTGTGCAATATGGATAGTAATCAATGATGACTATGAGGCACTAGCCATAGAGATGCGACTCTCACTCCCAAGTCACTTGGAGCTGCAATATAAAGTGTGACAATTTGTCAACAACTACGACTATAGCAAAAATGAACATCTACTAGTCTACTACTAGGCTCAAAACGAGCTCAAAACTTTGTGCCTACTACCTATGTGAACCTCGCTACCAATGTCCACTCTTTTTTTGTCAAAATGAATTTCAAAATGAAATTCAAAATGCCGGTTTGATAAGTCCTCCTCTACAAGACTTCATTTCTTACATGAATATAATGGAATCATGACAACTATAAACAGCATGCGATGTCATGCAAATACAAATAATGGCATGTAGCTAGGATCACAAACTGTGCAAAGGTCGATTTATGCATTGCTATAGAGAGGTGTCATTGGGCACACGATATGGAGAAACAATAATTATTAATAAAATTAAAAAAACAATTGTTGGCTCAAGAATAGTCTTCAATTTGATGGGTGACATGATCATGATGTAATCTCCCTCCATCCTTCCAAACATTTGTAGTTTCTCACAACATTTGTCCTCGACGCCACCAAAATACATATAAAGATTTCTTGTGTTTACATCCTCTTCTCTTTAAATCCTCATCTCATAATCATAACTAAGGATTATTATGCATGCACATCCTCACCTTATAATACAAATTGGGTCAAGGCACAAAGATGACCATAAAATATTAAATGTGTCAAGACGCAAAGAGTAAGAGACACCTATAAGTAAGTCTTATATTAAATTTATCACATAAGTCTTTAATTAACACTATCAACTAAGATTTGACACATTGTATTGTTGTGATCTTCTTATCACTCCTTACCAATGTGATTGCAAGGCATTCTTTTAAAGGTGAAGTCCATAATTTTAGGTCTTCTTCCTCATTGTCATGCCTTTTGGTAAGACAATAAAGAGGGTAGTGGCATGCATCAACATGGAAAATGGTTTCGACATAGAGGTTATACACATTATTTGTTTTCATTAAATAACTTAAATTCCTAGTCATGACTATCAATTCACTGAATCGTGGACTAGTACAAATCACAACAAATTTTAGATCCCCGATCCCTTTATTACTCACACCTAGAACTTTCTCAAATCTAGCCATTAAAAAACTTACTTTGGTATTTTGGTTCAACTTAAAAGGCAGATTGTTGAGACTCAGACACGTAGTGAGTTGCAAGGATTCAATTGACTTAGGCTTGATTCCATTTCCCCTCCATGCCATATATGTATGTTTTCATGACAATTGTTGAACAAAAAAATTTGATGCCCCGACCTCGGTTATGCTAGATTTGCTAACTTGGTTGGAATGTAAGATTTTTTTTTTAATGTTTTCTGAGTTGTGTATTATTTTTTATTAGGTGCCCAATCCTTATAATTCTTACATCTCTCAAGCTTGGATTGCACATGGATTCCCCAATATGGTTATGGCATAGTCTAAGTAGTTTTCTGTGTATTGTATAATGAAGTGTGCTCCAACTGGAATAAATACGATAGAATAGTTGTTAGGTTACTATTGAGGATACATATATGACAACTTAATGTGTTCAAAATTAATTTTATTGAAAATATATCATTTTTTTCATATAAACATTAAGAAGTGCTCAATTATTTAAAAAAAAAAAAACAGTATTTGTATTTTTTTGGTAAAAAGGTTTAGTTAATTTATACTGATTGTAAATGGAAGTAAATTATTTATATTGCCCTTCATCTCTTAAAAAAAATTTAAGACATGCCCTCGAAATTTCAAATTTTATCACTTACCCGCCCTTCAAATTTCAAATTTGATCACTGTTCCAACCAATTATTCACGGGCTTTCTGCTCACCGGATTTCTTCTGGTGCAGCTATGTCGAAGCTTTCAACTTTTTTCTACGGTGTTCTCTTTCACATGGAAATGGTGTCTTAGCAATTTTCTGCACATCAATGAAATGTGGTCGCGATTTTTATATCCTCCCAATTGAAGTGCAAGCAAATGACAAGAAGTGGTCGAGGGATTCTTTACAGGTACGGAAATGGTTTTCTAATGCTTTCATCTTTGTTCTCTGAAAACATAGAGTGGACTAGAGTTCAAATCCCTCAGGTGTTCAAGATCATACGAAATATCTTGAACATCCAAACCTATCACACAATGTCTTCTGCAGTGGCCTTTAGGGCGAACACCTCTGTAAACAACAACACACCCTCTGGACGCCATCTGTTTGTCAAACCGCCAAAAAATGCACTACATTGATTGCAACAAGAAATGAAAACCATGAAGTAGTCCGAGAGGAAGAGCCAACCCAATCTCAAATGGCGGATTACACTTATGGGAATGATCTGAGCCACACAATCTGTGGAGAAACTGTGTTGGAACTGATATTCAATAGCATAATTACTCCCAATCCAGTGGAAATAACCCTCATCTCGTCGTTCTAAAATCCCTAAAAACGGTTGAAGCCCTAAAATCCCCAATGTCCCTCAATTCTAGTCGTTCTAAAAGCCCTGAAAATTGTCAAAGCCCTAAAATCCCCAGTGCATACACTCTTTTTGGAATGGACTTTCACAGCCAGTCCTTGGCAGGATTCAGGGGCCTATCCTTGGTGACAAAATACCTGAAACGCTCTCTTTACCCAGACCAGATTGATCTTACCAAATACCCCCTTACCCAATTGTTATGGAATGGATGGAATCACCTCACATGCATGAATGAATCAATTTGGTTAAATAAAATAGAGATTTTGATACCCCAATGGATCAATCCGAAGAAATGAGGTTTGCTTTATTAAAATAAGCATCTCATAGGATTTTCGCTTCGTGCCTTGACTTGAGGATGAAGGCGCACAGGGAAATGGATTAATACTTAGAACTATTGTTACCACCAAGTATCCTTTACAACACAATTCATCAATTTGAACCCACTGGATAGGAGACTTAAGCTGAGTGGAAGCCTTGTGATAGCACATAAACAACATAATTTACTCCTATCCTACCCATTTGGATGCGTTTTTCCCCTGAGTTTAACAATAAGCTCCTTTTCCTTGAGCCCTTTCTCTTTGATAAAGCATGAATGAGAGAATGTAACTAGGCCATGACTATATTGGATTGTTGCTTTCCTTGTTTGCTATTCCTGTTGGAGACTCGATGTGTGGGTATGTGGAGACTAGTTTTGTCCCTGGCCCCGAGATACTGCATGTCACAAGTAGGAAACAGTCCCTGAGCACAAGAGTCGTATCTGATTAAATGATATTTGATGATTGGTTGTATACTTCTTTCACTTCTGGGGCAATCCATGTAATGTTGGTGATAGGGGCATAGCCCTTTGGTCAGAATCTAGATGCTACGACTGTACCTTTTTGGCTCCCTTCCCTATATCCGCATTTACTAATCCCTGAACTGTATGCTGGATGCTCCAGAAGAAATATTTATGGAAATGTCAAGAAAGAAATCAACTCAACATAGAGCAATATCCCTTCAACACCGAAGAAATCATTAATAATTGTTCAATCCTCCTCAATGCATTCGTGTTCGAACAATGTTTCAAATGGAGCACATTTTTCTACACGTATCCGTAGGTTTAACTTATATATATATATATATATATATATATATTTTTTTTTTTTTATGTTCCATTCAAGCATTTGTGAGATCTAAAGATTTTGTATTGTTGTTCTATGTTGTAATGGAAAGACACTACCCAAATTCACCTGTAAGTTGCCAGTAACTCTTATAAATATATTAAACCCTGATCCTGAGTGCCTTACAGATCTGGAAATTCTACAGCTCAAATTTGGATAGTCCCAGAAGGTCCATGTGGATCAGCAATCTAGAGTTCCCCTCCAAACGCTGATGCAAGGGTAGAAGAATTGGGAGGAAGGATGTGGAAACCCTTGATTGGAATGTGAGTTATGCATTTTTGTGTTATATGAAGGATCATTTTTATATTATGGTTTCTAGTTTTGAAGGATCTTAAGCATGAGATTTATGTTGTGAATCACATATGACGTTGTACTTTTGATATTTAGTATTATATTAATTTAATGTCACTTGCATTGATATACAAGTAGCCTGAAATCCACAGAAACCTGTACTCTTGATATTTAGTATTATATTAATTTAATGTCACTTGCATTGATATACAAGTAGCCTGAAATCTATAGAAACCTTTCTATATTTCTCTCAGCGTCACTTATGAGGATGACCTCACTGTAAATAAATGTGAACAAAATTTTGCCAACACTAAACAACCCAAGTGACAAATTGTTTAGATATTCTTTGTTAGCAATACCCCATACACACGCATCAAGCCAAAACTAGGTATTTTGGTGTTTTGTTTTGGTGTATTTCGGTTCAGTTCACCTATTAAATTTTTATAGACACTAAATAATATGATGTATAAAAATTGCAGCGACACATTCGTTAAAAAAAACCCATCAGTTCTGTAAAATCCCCAACACACTGATAGTCTATGTAATCAGAAAGGTATTAGCCTGTCGATAGTCTGTGGATAGCATTAACCCACATATTGTCTTTGTAATCTGGAAGATATTATTACTGGGGAACTGAAGCCTAACCTTGTTCTACAGTATCTTATTTGTATACTGGAATATATTCCTGAGTGTAATGACAAACTTTTTACTAATTGAATTTTTTTAACTCAAATGTTATCTGTATTGAACCGAATTCGACTCGGTATTCATATTCGAATTTGGTAACTATGCATGCAGGTGTAATATTGTTAGACTTTCCCCAATAAATCTTTGATGATTAGGAAAGTATTTTTATGATTAACTCCTTTGACTAACTTATCCTGGGTTCTTAGGGGCAATTATTGAAAATGAGATGCATATAGAGCACATGGAGATGTCAACAGAATTAGAGCATGCTTCGTCCTGATGGAGTAGGCATTTATTCTATTAATTTTGTATTATGCTAGTCACGTTTATCAATTTATGAGTCAAATCATTGAATACGGTATTATCAAAGAGGATTTAAAGTCTCACAGCATAAAATATTCAAGGAAAATCTTTTGCTGCATTCATGACATCGCACAATATTGCAGTCATTTGTTTGAGTTTGGAAATTTATGAAGAGTAAAAACTACTTTTGTGGGATTTTTTGATGACCCAACTTTGGGAATACATTTATAATTAGACTTGACATGTTTTATATCAAGTTATCCTTTAGGAGCTGTAGTCATTTGGATATGGCATGGTTTTTTATTTTGCTCCAGGCTTACATAATATCATTAAAATTGAAGGCTATTAATATCTTAAAATTTGAGGTTGGATGTTTCTATACATATATTGTACAAAGCATTACTTGTGGATGAGAAACAAATTTGTCTCTTAAAACTGAACAACGAATATTTTATATAGATAGATAGTCTATTAGTGGCCAAAAATAGACAATTGGTTTGAGAAAGTTACAACATATCTAACTATATATGAAGGTATACCAACTCTCAAGTAACCAATGAGCTCAGAGAGATCAAAAGGCCATCCTAAATTCAAGATCCTTAGGAGCCAAAATCCTTAGGAGACAGAATCCATATTGCTAGGTGTAAGGGGGAAGTGTAGTGACATGGGACACCTAAATGCCTGGCATGTGTGATCTAAGTTCTAACCAAAGAGCTAACAGGCGGGTCATTATCATGCTCTGTGAAATGCCTATATGTAGGGGATAAAGCTAAGTTACAGGAAATGACTAGAATGGTGGTGTACTAGTTCTGGAAACATGAGGAAACACAAAAACGGGTACAAAACACCTTGTAAACTCTGTTGTGTGTACTGTATGGAATTTCCAAATCTGGAAATGCTGTACAGTATGGCTAACAACATTTCAGAGGCATTTCATCCCTTTTCAGTGATGTTCCAGGAACTTTTGTAAGTTTTGGGCCCACTCAAGTGTCCATGAGGGGTGTGGGATTTGTAAGAAATGTTGTACAGTATGACTAATGATGTTTCCAAGGTGTTTCGGTGAGTTTCAGTGATATTTTAGGCACTATTTTGGAAGTTTTTGGGCCCACCCAAGTGTCCATGAGGGGTGTGGGACTCGTAGGAAAATATTTCCTTGTCCGTGCAATGACCCTTCATGACAAAACAAGATATGGTATTTTGATTTCTGAGGATTCTGTCACCTTGTAATTAATGGTAATATTCAATTCTTAACTATAAATTCCTTTTACTTAAATTTTTAACATTATTAACATTACCATTAATTTTTCAGGATGTTTAAGAGTGGTTCCAGATTCCAACCTTATTAGACTTGATATGCAAATAGTAGAATTTCATATCCCATTCAGAATTGAACAAGCTTTATTTTTCAGGATTTTAGGGTTGGTAGGATTGTATTGTTTCAATTGGATTCTGTCATGTAAGAGAGTATGTGATTGGCATTAGTCAAGAACACGAAGCTATAGGATTTTTCATCATGTAGTCATCTATGAGAGTTAATATTTAACTTACCAGGGTACGGATTCGGATTTGGTTCCAGATTCACTAGATTTTGTAAAACCCAGTATCCGGCTACGGCAGGGAAATGACAAGCACAAACAAATAAAAAATATTTTTATAAAAAAATAGAAAAATAGAATGAAGAAATAAAACTATTTAGGAAACACAAGAATAGAACTATAAGTTATTACCAAAAAAGAGAGTTCATTTACCATAACTGATAATTTGATAATTTGTGAATCCTATGTGACAATGACTAATTCATCCTCTTGTGGGATTCATTTTATGATACTTTTCCCTTTCTCAAGTCACATAAAGATTGATCTTGAAAACAAAAAATTACATGTGCATGGTTGGTATTTGCATTTCTTATATGTAGGATATAATAGAAGATTGAAATGTTGTTGCAGGCGTGCCTTTGAAAAATGTAGGTTGCCCTTTCTTGTAGGTTGGGCGATTCTAAAGGAGAAACACAATTGAGGCAAGAAGAGTTTGGCATAAATTATACATTAGAAAGTGCCAAGGATGTAGCTGTAAATAAAGCTTTTGGTGCATCACCAATCAAGAAATCTGCACCTTCAATTGATAAGTCATGTAACAGTATACCACAAATCACTGTCCATGATAAGAAATGGATAGATGGAAGTGTTCCTTGGGATTCTATTTCTATGAGCCTATCTGAACTTGGACAAGTAGCATTTCATAACATCTTCATAAATCAACAATAATATATATCAATATACTAGTTGGCCTCTTATTAGACCATGACCTTACAGTGAGAATGAGTTTTTCTAATGCAGCTATAGCCTCATTCTGTTTAAATGTCAGCTCACAGCTTGAGAAGAATTTTTCTATAGTTTGATGCTTAGTTTCATCATCTACAAGATCACTAGCTTCTAGATGTGAAGCCATTGAAGTTGAACAAAGTGTGATGCCTGCTTGTTCCATACATACATTGTAATTTAGGTTGGGCCATTGGGAGTCATCTCTTTTAGTGTATGCATCCCAACAAGTGTCCTCAACTAGTTCTATGTGTGAGATATCATTCAAAACCACCATCTTAGCATGACCACATGAGGTGTATATATCATCACTACTGTCATCACCTTCATCTAAAATTTTATCTTCAAAATTCTTCCCAACAGAATCTGTAACTTCAGGGATGGCATTTGTAGTATTCTTGCTTTGCTTGCTTGCATCACCTTTCAGTCTGGGCCATAACGATACAGAAAACCTGACCAATATAGTAATCACATTGCGATATAGGTAAGTGAAATATGACATATTTTATGATCATAGTCAATTTTTTCTATATTATGAATGATTTCTTGTTTACAATGCAAAATCTAGATGGAACTTCTTTAGGGTGTTGATTTTGCATTCTAATGTTACGTGTACCCCCTTCTTTATTTCTTTATTTATGTTAGAAATAGTAAAATCATTTCCATCGAGTATTCCTCTGACATGAAAGGTTTTGCATTCATATTTAAATGGATGTTGTTCATAGTCCTTAGGTAGTTATACCCATTTCCAACATCTGCACAATGACTATAGAGTAGAGTCATATTCCATATCATGACTGTAGTTTATTAAGTATATCTAATTTTATTCCTTCTACCAGTGTTTCAAATCATGCTTGGTTTTCCAAAGAAAAAGATAAAAAGCCAGCCTCATTCTATACTCTATGGCCCCATGAATATGATTATATTCAATGTTGTTGGGGATCATGTAGATATCCTAGTGCAAGCACTGCAACATCACCTTGGGAAGAGAACAAAGATTATGAATTGGAATCATAATATATCCTAACCATTTGTCCTTGTGGATAATCATTTGCTTGATGGAAGAAGGAACTTTACTCTTCCCATGGTCGATAGGATCCATGTGAAGCACCAACTATTGGGTTGATCATCCTCTTTTGATTCTCCTTATTGC
This sequence comes from Pseudotsuga menziesii, assembly GCA_001517045.1. NCBI lineage: Eukaryota > Viridiplantae > Streptophyta > Pinopsida > Pinales > Pinaceae > Pseudotsuga > Pseudotsuga menziesii. The sequence continues at coordinate 485,981 of LPNX010094702.1, forward strand.
TCCACATATATTGACATAAAATTGACAAGAACCGAATACTTATTTGCCTAAGTATCTTTTTTGGCTCCATTGGTTTCCGTCTTGGCTCTATACAACCATGGCATCAACAAAACCTGCCCCACCCCACACAAGGATGGTAGCTCTTCTCTACAATACAGTCCCTTGAGTTTACCCACCCTTTCGGTGCTTTCTAGGGTGTGCATTAAAAGGTATCCAAATTTCTACAATCCTCGGATCACCTGAAAATACCCCTCAACCGAGGTCGGACAGCTCCGTTCTTGAGCCCAACACCTCTTTGGGTGCTTCAATAGCAGTTTTGTTCAAGAGCCTGCACCACCTCTAGGTGCTTACCAAGCTCAGGTGCTTCCTTTCCGAACATCACTATAGATGCAATTCATATATCAGGTTCATTTCTATAGGATGCAATCTATAACATATTTTTAAAATCATGGAAGCATCATATGCTCATGTATATTTACAGAAAACCAACATCAATAAAAAGTTTGATAAGTAAACCAAATACTTAGATGTATAGTATCTCTTCAATCAAAATCCTTTCATCCCAACTTTAGAGCCTAACACCTTCCTAGGTGCTCAATAACAGCTCTAGCTTAAGGCCCCGACACCTCCTCCAAGTGCTTACCAATGCTCAGGCGCTTCCTTTCCAAACATCATAATACCTAGGGGTTATTCTCTTCACGGAGCCCCCACTCTTTTGACAGTCCCCTTATGATGTGAATATGTGCAGAAAGAATTCTAACTGGATGTCTTACACCCTGGGAATCCCCAGTGATGCATACCGGTTCCTAGCTGGTAGGGGGTAGAAGCTATGCACCCAAGTACATCCGTACAGAGGGGCCATGTACTCCCTGTACATGTTTGCATCGTCTCAATTGTGTTACATATAGACATTCATTTTTCACCATATTTCATTATAAAAATAATTGCAATCATAGGGTTCCAAACATATTCCAAAAACATTCCTTTGAGAAGCTATGCACACCCCGTACATCCCTCCGAGGAACCATGTACATCCAGTACATATTCTCGTCATCTCACATGTGTTACATACAAGCATGTAGTTTATATGAGATGTCATTATAAAAATAATTGAAATCATAGGTTTTCAAACCTATTCCAACACATTCCTCCGAGAAGCTATGTATACTCCATACATCCTTCATAGGAGCCTACACCCAGTGCATCCTTCCGAGGAGCTCTATATCCCATACACATCCTTCCGAGAAGCTATGTACTCCAAGGGTGTACTTTCATCATCTCACTTGTGTTACATACAAGCATTCAATTCACATGATATGACATTATAAAATTTAATCGTAGATTTTCGAATCTATTTCATTCATACATGAGTTCCCAATATCAAACAATCAATAACATTGATAGTCAAAAATAAAAATCTGAATTCACAATTCTGCTTCCTACAGAAAATCAAATTTTTTTGCAACCATGAGGCCATCCTCATATTGTTTGTATTTTATAATTGGGAGTGATTATCCCTTACTTACACACCTTTCCCATAACCTATACATCTACATACAACATGTCATCCTGACACAATTTTAAATCAGCCAAACAATCACAGTTAGTAGCAGGAAACTTCAGACATCAAGCAATGCAAGAAAAGCATATTCATGGTTAGCATGATTCAAAACCATCACAGGATATCACAGTCTCCCATAATCAACAGAAAAACTTGCAATATGAAGTTTCAAAACATGTTTTCAATCATGAGACCCTTCTCATGGCACCTGGCAGCTTCGTGCCCCGGGTTTCACTGGGCACCACCATACTGCCATGCTCAAGTAATTCTACCTGTAGTATTCAGGAAATCCTTATAGGTATTCCCATACATACTATAATGTCCCAAATTTTGCATTGGGTCAGAATGGCCAAATCACATTTTCCATATTCATGAAAGTTGTCAAAGGGATGCTAAAAGTCAAATAATTGCCAAGGAGGAAAATCACTAGTTTCCTAGGTTGGGGGTGGAAGCTTTGATATTTGGAATAAGGGGGATAATAAATGATGTTTAGACATTAGAAGAGGATAAATATTTAACAATGTAGATTATTAAATAAATACAAGAGAAAATTGAAATGGCTATGGAGAATGGAGACACATGGAGACTGTTACCTAAGTTGTACTTAGTGGTTTTTTATCAAGTGATCTTGGTGAACTGGACAAGGATAACTTATTTGGACTTCGGAAGACCTTCAGTATTGCTTCTGGAAAACTTTGTTGTACTATATCACATGTTCATACCCCCTTGGGGGAGTTGTAATAAATGTTCTAGAATGATAGTGTCTGTAAAATATTTGGTCTCTTAGACTTTATTTTTCAATCCGATCAGCCTAGGGTGTTTTTTCCCTTGGTTGTTATTGGTTGTTGAATAAACGACTGATAATTTCTGAGTTTTTCACTCAATACCTCCAAAGTTGGGGTGGTCGGCTTGGAATTTAGGCCTATTGAGGTTATTAGCGTATATGTGTCAATGTATAAACATGCTAGGCATTATGGTTGAGTCATATGAACATGTCTAAGTCCCCCTAGGTTTTTAAAATTTTTAAAAAAAAAATTTTCAGTGTTTTTTATTAAATTTTTTTTTTCCAAAACTTATGCTATTTTTTAATAGTTTAATTGGGAAAATTGGTTTTGTAATAAAAGTGGGCTTAGAAGTCAGATTCATTCATGTAGGTGCTCATTTTCAATCTAAGAGCACCCAATAAACCTATAGACCCACTATTTCCTAGTTTTGAGTGATTTTCCATCACTCAGGTCAGATTGCCTCAAAAAATCAATTATTGATTATTTTAATTAATAAATTGATGAATAATGGAGCAAATCCAAAATCCTAGATCAATGGATTCTTAACCGATTTGATTGAAATTAGTCTCATCAGCACTAGATTGACTGGATCTGACAAATCCTTGACTGAAGGAGGTGATCTAGACATATCCATAGTTGAACTTCAGCCTCCTTTATGGGGAATTGTAGCCTCTCTCTCTCCTCCACACATGTGGGATCTTCTGGAAGCTCTGTGGTTGATTTATCAATCAGCAGGTTGATATGTCAACTCAATTAGCCCCCCCGATTGACAAGTAGACTCAGTGTAAGCTCAGGTCAGCTTCAGATCAGGCATTGATGGACTCTCCTTCAGCTACAGTGGCCTATTTCCTTGGGATTTGTGCCCCCCTAGGATGGATCTCTTGTTTTTTGTATAAATAAAGCTCAGACCACCTCTTTCAAGCTAGTTAGAACTAGGATTGAGGTGTTGTTGCTATTGTACTTTTGTTATTGTTAATTTGAAATAAAGAGAATCTTTGGAGGCAATACGGTGTCATGTCATTGTATGTGTGGATGAGCATTGCCATGTTTTACTGAGGTAACATGTATCTATGTTCATAATTTGTTGATGGTTTGTGGATTCATTGCTAATATTGATAATAAGATTATTATAATATTGATAGGAAAGGAGATTTTCAATAAGTTTATTGGACATATCTTTCCTTTGATGCATGTTTAGAGATCTAGATTCAGCATGTTTTATAATTTTATATGCATTTTATTTTGAAATATCTGTGTATGTATTAACCGGATTTCACAAGTATTTTGGCAAGTCTTTGGATTTGGTTGTAGTTTCCTAGCTTGGAGAGGATGCTGATCTAGTTGCTTCTTCACTCTCTCCAGAACTATTCAAAGCCATAGTCCCTCGACATTCCACCTGAAAGCTCCATGGTGGATCTTCAAGGCTACCATCACTCTTCCTCTCCCTTCCTCCTTATAAAAATCCAAATCTTAACTTGTTACTTTGGTTGAAAGCTTCATTATAATTTAGATCTTTCATATTCAAGTAAAAATTACATAGATCTACTATTTCAAAGCTCATAGTCTAGATCTCATTTCTGAAAAGTATCATTAAGCATTCTAGATCTAGCTTAGGGAAATTGTCTGTTTTGCATGGCAATTTAAAGAGAATCCGTAGGTTGCATGCTCTAGATTTCCTTTTCTGTTTTAAAAATTTTAAATCCAGATATCAGTGCATATTTCATTGGATACACAAACGGAAATCCAATATCCAAGGAAAGATTGCTTTCCTTGGTTCCTTTTTCACACGTTTAGCTAGTTTTAAATTAGTTTTGTTTGAATTAAAGTAGGCCGACCCAAAGGTACTCTTAAAGTTATTTTGGGAATATTTAATTCTAACATGCTTGTTTTATTTTATCAGGCATAACAGAAATAAGAGAATCTGTTGTTCAAAAGTGGCATCGGGATCGTTCAAATCCCCCCAGGGGTCTCCCCTTTGACTGAAAGCTTAAAATTTTGGAAAGTTGAAAGATCTTGGTTTCAGCCCGTATAAGGACCAATAGGATTATGATATTTCATTTTTCTGATATTGTAACCAATAATAATAAAAGGAAATCTTTTTTGAGTAGGCTCTTTCGAGCTCGCTCCCCATCCCCCCAGAGGGGATCCGCGTTCGTTTCACTTTTTTTTTCATTTTTTCATTTTTTCTATTCTATTTTAGTATTGAAATATATGATTGTATACTTTGATAATATTTTGCAATATTCCATATTTTCAATTCAAAAGTAATCATACTACTTACCCCATGACTTCCTGATTGACCCGCGAGAGGAAAGAGATGCTTGGTAGGACTAATTAGAAAACTGGTGTTGTGTATCTCTGTTTCCATTTTTAATTTATTGTTTTGATAATCATAATAAAATAAACCCCTCCTTGATTCCTCTATTGATATACACTTGGACCAAAAGAGGTTCCTAGAGGGTTTTCTTTTTAATAATATCACCTTTTTTAAAATTTACTAAAAATAATGAAGACTCCAGTGTGTATGCTCTATACTTGGCTGTGGTTCATCTGATTAGTCAAGTTGCATCAAAAGCACTAGACTGACTTGATTAATTAGTCCTCACCTCCAAAATTGACAAACCATCAGGCAAAAATCCAACGCCTTGAAGAAAATGTAAGCAGTGGCAAAATACCCAAAGGAGTGGGAACAACTGGAAAGTGACCTCGAGGCGCCAATCTCTGTTCACACCCTTACGGGTGTGTTATGAACAATAGTCTCTGAGACTCTATTCCATCCCACAAACCACCTTGTGGGTAGCCATGAAAGTTCACTTTTGGACATACTCCAAGTACCCCTCGGGTATATCTGGAGTCCCCTTTTCGCCTAATTTAATTCATTCACATTCCACATTAATTTAAAATCTACCAAGAGACATTTGCAAAACATTCTTTCAAGCGCATGCAAGCACATTATTTTCTCTATTGACTCCGTTTAAGGCACTGGTGATTTAATTTTATCATTTCTTTTAATTATATATATATATATATATATATATATATATATATATATTGAGTGTCATTACTGTGCTTATATGCTTTAAATCTTGCATCTTGTTATCTTTTGTTTTTACTGGTTAACTTCAAAACTCCTAAACAACTTAATCATTATAACACCATCACACTAAGTAATTAGCCTTAGTATTTTAATAGGGTCTACCCCCCTTGGCTTTGTTAGGAGTTGAGCCTAAACAGAGGAGTCAAGAACAAGGTGTCAGCCTTGACTCGAGACTTTCCCCCAAGGACACACTGAGTGGCTTAAATATTTCTGCCACGTAACCCAGGTGTGTGAAAGGTGGAAAAACATTTTAGCGTCGTTGCCGGGGATAAATCTTTTTATTCTTGAGTACGAATTTTTTTTTCTTCCTTTTTTTTTTCTTTGTTTGATGAATGCTTAGAGTAGATATTTAATTTTCATCTCGCCACTCCACTAAATTTTTTTAGTTTTTTATTTTTTACAAAGAAAAGAAAAAAATATTCTTGTGAGAATTATTAAATGTATAATTTTAATCTCACATGGTGACTCCATTGAAGGGATAAAACCATGTTAGATCATAAACTTGTGAAGTTTTGTTGTGTGTAGATGATCCCATGTGACATGTTAAGACCTTTAAAGCTCATCACTTGACAGCTCCACCTTTTCAGTACAAGGTTTAATGGTTATATCAAATGCATACTATTAATTTTTGATATGGATGAATTAAAGGAGAAATATGGTGCCCAGATAACCGGAATTTTTCAGCATATCGATTTCTCAAACATCCCTGGTTTTCCTAACTGTTGTAATGGTTTGGGGGATACATATAAATGGCTTCCAGTATTTCATGGAAATTATGGTGATTCATCCATCTGGCATGTCAAATGTTTCCTTCAGTTGATGGTTGACTCCAATGTTATTCATGAAGACAATATGATGGAAATGTTTGTTGGTACTTTTTGGGGTGAGGCCTATTGTTGATTCATCAGGGACTTCATAATAAATGTATAACTTCTTTTCCAAAATTCCTTTGGATGTTTTTAGAGCAGTGGCATGATGGTAGGGGTAGTATGAATGGTTTGAAAAAGTTCCTTGAAAAGATCTATACCTTCTACCTATATGGGATAGAGTATCACATGGAAACATATGATGGACCTTTTGCCATGATACAAAGTATTGAAGTCTTGGAATCACTTCTTGAACATTTTAGTGAAGAGGAGATTCATGATACTCCCATCAAAGAGTTTCCTCATAGTTATTCAAGAAAGGAAGTAATTAAGCGGCTTATTAAAAGAATATGAGGTATCTCCCAATACATAGCAATATTCTGAGGAAGGGAAAATCCAGGATGATCCTATTGAAGAGCTTTAAGAGGAGCGCATGATGGAACACATTGTTGAAGACTCTCCTCATGTCACCATAGCTGAAAACGTTGAAGATTTGAGTTATTCTCAAGTGTGTTGCAATGTTGATATTTTTCCAGAAATCTCTCTAGAGAAACCCACTGAGCAACACATCCCAAGTGATCCCATTGAATATGTCCAAAAAATTTCCTTGATTGAATATAATATTGAAGATCCTCTTCATGATATCATAACAGAAGCCTATAAATAAACTTATGATAAGATCAGTATGGTGTGTGGTGACACTAGACCTTGTTCTCCTCATGTTGATGAAGGTTTGGAAAGTTTATTGCCTTGTAACATTTTTTCTGAAGAAGATTGTTATGAATACAAGGAAGACATGGATAGGCAGGAGCATGATGCATGGATGAAGAGTCCCCCACATATGACATGGATGGGAGTGATGACTATTGGAATTTCATAGATAATCCAACTTGTGAAAATATTATGGAGAATCCCACCCATGATATGTCCAACAAGGGGAGTGTCTATTCAAAAATTTGTGGAATTCCAATCTATGATACGTCCATAGAGGGGAGAACGGATCTAGATTCCTGGGAAAACCTTAGTATTGAAGAGGAGCATTCAGAATTTTCATGTGATAATTTAAAGTCATATCATGCAGAGCCACACAAGGGTATCAATAATGAAGACATTGAGAAGCAATGTTGTGAAAATTTAGATGTCATGAATTCAGTGGAATATCTGTCTTAGCCATATTTTTCACATATATAGGTTCCTTATGATTTGGAGCTAATTGGGGCTTGTGCAACGAGTTACATTTTATAAGCCTCGGTGATCAGTATGATGATGTAGTCAGTCTGCCTCATCATTCTGATTGGTATATCAGTCCTATCTAGTCATGGATAGAAGTAGCCTGCATGAGCACATACAAGTTGGGGAAGAATTTTTATGACATTATTCATGCCTATGATCTCCCATCCATCCCGCCCACTCTAAATCATCACGTAGGTTTGCATTTTTTGAATAAGGTATCCTTACTTTGGCTGGTAACCAAAGACAAGGAAATTTTTTTATGTTAATAAAATGCTTAGGTGGTTACATTGGATTTTTTATTACACCTAACCTTTTTATATCATGCTTAGAGTAGGAAAATAAGCTCCTAAAAGAGAGCATTTAATTTCTGCATTTATGTTTTGTACTTAGCTATAATAAAACTTTTTCTTTCATTAGTTAATTACATTTATTTTGTTTAAATAAATCAGCTTAATGGTTCATTTGGTTTTTATATAAAGCTTGTGCTACTAAGGTTTTCTTGTCAAGTTCAGATTTTTTTAAAGGGTATATAAACCACATATTTTAGTGTTCTCATATCCTCTCCTTGCCTTAAATACTAGATCTAGCACACATCCTTCAGTTGGAGCTAGAATGTTACCACCTAAGTTGTACTTAGTGATTTTTTATCAAGTGATCCTGGTGAACCGAACAAGGATAACTTGTTTGGACTTCAGAAGACCTTCAGTATTGCTTATGGGAAACTTTGTTGTACTATATCACATGTTCATACCCCCTTGGGGGAGTTGTAATAAATTTTATAGCATGATAGTGTCTGTAAAAGACTCAGTCTGTTAGACTTTATTTGTCAATTCGATCATCCCAGGGTGTTTTTTCCCTTGGTTATTATTGGTTGTTGAAAAACGACTGATAATTTCTGAGTTTTTCACTCAATACCTCCAAAGTTGGGGTGGTCGGCTTGACATTTAGGCCTATTGAGGTTATTAGCATCTATGTGTCAATTTATAAACATGCTAGGCATTATGGTTGAGTCATATGAACATGTCTAAGTCCCCCTAGGTTTTTTAAATTTTTAAATTTTTTTCAGTGTTTTTTATTAAAATTTAAATTTTCCAAAACTTAGGCTATTTTTTAATAGTTTAATTGAGAAAATTAGTTTTGTAATAAAAGTGGGCTCAGAAGTCAGATTCAATCCTGTAGTTTCTCATTTTCAATCTAAGAGCACCCAGTAAACCTATAGACCCACTATTTCCTAGTTTTGAGTGATTTTCCATCACTTAGGTTAGAAAACCCTAAAAAATCAATTATTGATTATTTTAATTAATAAATTGATGAATAATGGAGCAAATCCAAAATCCTAGATCAATGAATTCTCAACTGATTTGATTGAAATTAGACTCATTGGCACCAGATTGACTGGATCTGACAAATCCTTGACTAAAGGAGGTGATCTAGACATATCCATAGTTGAACTTCAGCCTCCTTTATGGGGAATTGTTCCCTCTCTCTCTCCTCCACACGTGTGGGATATTCTGGAAGCTCTTTGGTTGATGTGTTAGTCAGTAGGTTGATGTTTCAGCTCAATCAGCCCCCCTGATTGACAAGTATACTATGTGAAAGCTTAGCTCAACTTCAGATCAGGCATTGATGGACTCTCCTTCAGCTGTAGTGCTCTATCTCCTTGGGATTTGCACCCCCCTGGGATGGATCTCTTGTTTTTTGTATAAATAAATCTCAGACCACCTCTTCCAAGCTGTTTAGAACTAGGATTGAGGTGTTGTTTCTATTGTACTTTTCTTATTGTTCATTTGAAATAAAGAGAAGCTTTGGAGGCTAGATGGTGTCATGTCATTGTATGTGTGGATGAGCATTGCCATTTTTTATTGAGGTAACTGTTGATGTAATTGTAACTTCAAAATGTTTTCATCCATATATCTTATGTATTGTACCCTGATGTTTATTTTGGGATGTGTCTATAATGTAATTGAGTCATTTCATGCCCTGATGTTCAGATTGGGAGTTTCTATAATGTAAACAAGTCATGTCAAGTCATTGTGGGTAACCCTCCTATTCATCAAGGGTTAAAGTCCTTGCAGTTGTTGGGCCCTAGGGTTATTAGAATATCCTAGAGAAGTCAAACCTAGATGAGTCATTGTAAGTCGAGGAAATAGTCCCCACCATGGTATTAAGGATAACCCTCCTTGTTGGTCGAAGGAGGAAAAGTCCCCACAAGTTATGGGGCACTAGGGTTATTAGACACTCCTAGAGATGTTGGCTCTAGTAAGTAATTGTTAAGTGAGGCCAACATGTTGGAGTGGGCTTCAAGTGAACGAAATAATATAAATAGAAAGTGGGCCTCTGTATTTATCACACACACACTCACTCACTGGGGCGCATGAGTGAGAGAGAAGACACTGGGATTAGAGAGAGAAAATACTACTGTCGAGAGATCATCTTAATGTTTTTGGGTTTTAGTTTTGGTGTTGATTCTATCTCTGAGGAAGTTACAGGGTTTTCTCCTTTATTTTTTCCCCAAGGAAAATTATTTGTGTCTCTTGTCTCTTGTGTTTATTGCTGTTCATGTTATTCTCTTAGTTAAAAATCCTAAGATCATAATGCTAGCTTGAATGATAAAAATCTAACATGGTATCAAAGCTAACTTGAGAAGAAGACATTATGCAGCTACACAATCTAGGGCTTCTTAATTTTTGGGTCTCTCTCCACAATCCATCAGAAAAAGTATGCTAGGATGACTCTCCATTGAAGGGTGCATCTTTCTATCGAAGCGGAATTCAATTTCGAGCATTTTCAGTTTTTGGTGCGGGAAATTAGGGCTTTCGACAGAAGAGGAATTTTTGAGTGAGCCCGCCATAGGATTTCTCTCCTCATCAAAATCAAAGTTTGGAGACCTGGGTCAATATTTTTGGTTGGGTGAAACCTCAGGAAAGTCAAACCCTAGTTTGACCCCGAGCTGAAAGAACCCTATAATACTAAAACTAATAAGTTTTGGTCTATTCACTATATCTCGATATTGGAGAAGTATCAGGAGCTGCAACTTTCACAAGCCAAATATAAAATCCTGATTTACACTGTGTCAAAAATTCAGCCTCAAATTCACTATATTCTGGGAGATATGATCCCTCCAAGTTAGGGTTCCAGCCTCTTCCAGGATTCATCGCTAAACAGGACACCTTGGGTGAATTTCTATATCATGGGATACAAAGGTCCAAATGAAATTTCTGAAGATTTTCTAGAAAGGGAATGGACTGTACTTTTTGTGGTCCACGTTTTAGACCCAGAATATGAAACAGTGACACATGGAAGTGCATACAACTTTGCTATTTTGAACAGTCCTGAAACAGGTCACCTTGGGAAAATGATCGTAATTCCCAATTGGTGAAACCAATTCTGATGACACATATGGTGCTTGAATAGGGACAAGTGAGGATACCTCAATGCAAATTTCTAGACATAGAGGAGTAGTAATTGCAGAGATATTGCTGAAACAGTATTAGGAATTTCTGCAGGAGAAATTGGAAAACTAGGGCTTCTTGTTCTGGGAGCTTCCCTTCACTGTTTTCAGAAAAGGAGTACATTGGACAGCTCACCTTGAAGAGATCTATATTTCTATCCAATCAGATCTGAAATATTCCAAGTTTTGAAAATTAGGGTTTCTCTAACAAACCCTATATTAGCCAGCTTCGAAACCAGGGCGGACACTTCAAATCGGTAAGATCTAATCTTTTGCTATTTTCATTTGAGGTTCTCATTTCAAAGTGATCTATCACATCAGCTTGATGATAAGCTTGGTGAAGTTGACAAATTCCAAGCATGGAAGTATATGATCTCTCTGAAGAAAATGAATTGGATACCCACATGAGTGGAGAGGTTCCAGTTCCAGAGGGAGATGAGGCTAAAAGCCTTACACCATAAGAATTTGGTCAAAGCCAAGAAGATCATTGTTGATTCAATCACAGATCACCTTGTACCACAAGTGTCTTCCCTAAAGACATTGAAGATGTTTTATTCCTTGACCAATATATTTGAAGGGAAGAACATAAATCAGAATATGACCTTAAGAAACCAGTTGAAGAATGTGAAGATCCAGAATGCAGAGACCATACAGTCATACTTTACAAAGGTCTCTCAAATCAAATAAAAACTTGTAGTAGTAGAAGAAGAAGTGGAGAATGTAGAAGTGATGATAGCCACCTTGAATGGCCTCCTAGGATCATGGGATTCATTCATGTGAGGAATGTGTGCCAGAAGGAAGTCAGCAGAATCTGGGAAGAAGAAGAAGCTCAACTCATAATAAGAGAAGAGAAGATGGGAGCAACTGAAGATCAAGCTCTCACCATCCAAAGAAGATCCCTCAAGCGATGAGGAATATGAAGAACTCAACTCTTGAAGAACCTCTTATCCATCTTAGCATTTGGATAAGAAACAATGCTATTATGAATGAATAAGATGATGAAGTTGAAGGCTCAAGAAGGAGTCTACCCATGAAACAAATAAAGATAAGTATTCAATTGTCATTTCATGATATTGTTTTGTTATGCATTTGTTTATATTTAGTTAATTTATTATGCATGATTGAATGTTTGCATTAATGATAGTATACTACTAGTATGCATGTGATGGGTAAGTAGATTATGGTGCTATACAACTCTCCATTACTGCTTATTTAGAATGAAACCTCTTTGCTGATAGATTGGATTAGTGCACAATCTCAATGTTGTCCTGGTAGAGATGGAAGGCATCTAGAAAGTTTCCATGAGATATGGATGAATGTTGTATTGGATAAAATAGTTGCATGATCATATATTTATGCATAAGAAATTTTCATTATGAATATACCTTATGAAATGTTTCTAACCATACAACTAATGCATTTGACTTGTAGGAAAGATCGCATACATAATCACCTACAAGAAAAGAAGGATGAGACTTGTTCTGAAGAACAAGTGACGACAGATAATGAATAATATAAGGAATGCAGTGACATCATTGATGCAGAACCTTCCAGCCATGAAGAAGTAACCAAGAGGAAAGGGAAGACCAGTTCAAGAAGAATGATGTCTAGGATGCAGTATCGATACATGAAGGGAAGTTCGTAGTTCCATCATGCAATAGATGGAAACATCGTGGGATACAAGGAAAGATTCATAGCATGAGGATTCTCACGAAAATATGGCATAGACTACAAAGAGAAATTTCCAACCACTACAATTGAAGTGACATGACAGGTAGAATCATGTGTGCAAATGAAAGAAATCCTTGTACAAGCTCAGAAGACACCCATGGGATAACACATACATGAGTATCTTGATGAAGATCTGAACCTTTGCTACAAGGTTTATAAAGGATGACAAGCTCACAGATGGGTGCGAGAAGAACGCTTTCAAAGATATAGGATCTTGGTATCCAGTGACCCTAGATGGATACATAGAATATTAGTAGCAGACGAAGCTACTTGTCACTCCAGTACAGAATGTTTCAGTGCATAGAGTATGGAAGATATAAGGAGTGACTGCAGAAGATCTTGAGGTTCAAAATGGTACAATATGATGGACATATTACTTATGACTCTAGGCTTTACTGAGAGTAAAGTGGATTCCAACCTTTGCTTTAAGGTTGAAGGTGAAAGACCTATGATGCTCTGTTATGTGTTGATGCACTATTTTCTAGGCATGGAGGTGTGGCAGAATATCCCTGGGACAAGGGAAGTATGCAGTAGAGATCTTGAAGAGGCTCAGGGTGATGGACTGCAAGGCCATGACCACACCTATGGCATCAAACCTAAAGCTATTGAGTGATGCTTCATTAGAATTAGTTGATGCTACGATGTATCGTCAGATGATTGGGTCCTTGATGTACCTAAATAACACAAGACCAGATATTTGCTTTGCTGTGAACACCTTAAGCCAGTTCCTGACAGATTCAAGACATGTTCACTTGATTGTTGCAAAGCATATTCTGAGATACCTAAGGGGTAAATTTGATTATGGGCTCAAGTATGATACGAATAAGAAGATTAACCTAGAGGTTTATGTTGATTTAGATTGGGCAGGCAGTTCCATCGATAGGAAGAGCACTTCAGGGTATTGCTTTAGTATGGGACCAGGTGTGATCTCTTGGTTTAGCAGGAACCAATCCTGTGTGGCACTGAGTACAGCTGAAGTAGAGTATGTCGCAGCTTGTTCAGCTAGTTATGAGGTAGTATGGTTGAGGAAGCTACTGTCTGGTTTATTTGATCTCTATTTGGATGCTACTTGTATACATTGTGACAACCAGAGTTGTGTGAAGTTGTTGGAGAACTCGGTGTTCCATGACAATTCGAAGCATATCGAGATCAAGTATCACTATATCAGGGATATGGTGCAGAGGGAAGCAATGAAGCTCCAGTATGTTGCGACGGATGAATAGATAGATGATGTGTTAACAAAGCCATTGACTAGAGTGAAGTTTGAGTACTTCAGGGAGAAGCTTGGTGTTTTCCAGATCGAGGTTCCCTCCAAAGGGAAGTGTTGAGTCTGTGATCCATTCTGACATGGTAAGAGGATTGGTTCCTTCCATGGTTAGATGTAAGGGATGATCCATTCTATCATGGTGATAAGATTGGTTCCTTCCATGTCAGATGTGAGTGCTGAGAAATTCTGATGTGACTGTAGGATTGGTTCCTACATGATTAGATATAAGTGCTAAAATCCATTCTTGGAATGGAGGCACCTGGTTAGTTACCAGGAAAGCTCAGCCTAGGACTAAGGGCCATTTTGATGTGACTGTAGGATTGATTCCTACATGATCAGATGTGAGTGCAAAGCCTTTTTGACATTGGTTATTAGATGTAAGTGAATATCCCTTTCATCATGGAGAATTGGTTCCTCACATGGTCGAATATAAGTGCTGGGCCTTTCTGACATTGGTTGTCAGATATGAGTGCTGAGTGTTTTTGACATTGGTTGTCAGATGTAAGTGCAGAGCCTTTCATCATGGAGGATTGGTTCCTTGCATGGTCGGGTGTAAGTGCTGAGCCTTTCTGACATTGGTTGTCAGATGTGAGTGCTGGGCCTTTCTGACAGGGTTGTAGGATGTGTTCCCACATGGTCAAATGTGAGTGCTAGGCAGGCCATTCTGACTTAGGGTCATATATAAGTGCTAGAAAATACCTACATGGAGGCTAGGCCTACAACCAACATGAAAAAGGGCTGGCTCTATAGAACTTCCTGTGATGAGAAGAATCATGATATAGCACCCATGATGATGATCCAGTAGTGATGATCTAGATCGAGTGATGATCCAGATCCAGTGATGATGATCTTGATCGAGAGATGATCTAGATCTAGTGATGATGATCTAGATCCGGTGATGATCCAGATCAAGTGATGATCCAGATCAAGTGATGATGATCTAGATTGAGTGATGATCCAGATCCAGATGAACATGACTTGAATATGAAGACGACTTGAAGATGAATATCATGAGAACTAAATGATGATCCATATGATACGGAGAAGAAGACTTGTGTTGATAAATTGTGTTGAGAGAATACCTTCCTAGTTAAGAGGGAGTGTTGATGTAATTGTAACTTTGGAATGTATTCATCCATATATCTTATGTATTGTACCCCGATGTTTATTCTGGGATGTGTCTCTAATGTAATTGAGTCATGTCATGCCCCAGTGTTCCAATCAGGAGTTTCTATAATGTAAACAAGTCATGTCAAGTCATTATGGGTAACCCTCCTATTAGTCAAGGGTTAAAGTCCTCGCAGTTGTAGGTACCTAGGGTTATTAGACTATCCTAGAGAAGTCAAACCTAGGTGAGTCATTGTAAGTCAAGGAAATAGTCCCCACCATTTTGTTAAGGATAACCCTCCTTGTTGGTCAAAGGAGGCAAAGTCCCCACAAGTTATGGGGCACTAGGGTTATTAGACACTCCTAGAGATGTCGGCTCTAGTAAGTAATTTTTAAGTGAGGCCAACATGTTGGAGTAGGATTCAAGTGAACGAAAGAATATAAATAGAGAGTGAGCCTCTCTATTTATCACACACACACTCACTCCCTGGGGCACATGAGTGAGAGAGAAGACACTGGGATCAAAGAGAGAGACTACTGCTGTCGGGAGATCATCTTTATGTTTTTGGGTTTTACTTTTGGTGCTGATTCTATCTCTGAGGAATTTGCGGGGTTTTCTCCTTTATGGTTTCCTCGAGGAAAATTATTTGTGTCTCTTGTCTCTTGTGTTTATTTTTGTGCATGTTATTCTCTCAGTTAAAGATCCTAAGATCATAATGCTAGCTTGAATGATAAAAATCTAACAGTAACCTGTATCTATGTTCATAATTTGCTGATTGTTTGTGGATTCATTGATAAGATTGATAATAATTTTATTATAATATTGATAGGAAAGGATATTCTCAATAAGTTTATTGGCCATCTCTTTCCTTTGATGCATGTTTAGAGATCTAGATTCAGCATGTTTTATAAGTTTATATGCGTGTTATTCTGAAATCTCTGTGTATGTATTAACCGGATCTCACAAGTGTTTTAGCAAGTCTTTGGATTCAGTTGCAGGTTCCTAGCTTGGAGAGGATTCTAATATAGTTTGCTTCTTCACTATCTCCAGAACCATTCAAAGGCATAGTCCCTCGACATTCCATTTGAAAGCTCCACGGTGGATCTTCAAGGCTACCAACACTCTTCCTCTCTCTTCCTCCTTATAAAAATCCAAATCTTAACTTGTTACTTTGGTTGAAATATTTTTTTATAATTTATATCTGTCATATAAAAGTAAAAATTACATAGATCTACTATTTCAAATGTCATAGTCTAGATCTCATTTCTGAAAAGTATCATTAAGCATTCTAGATCTAGCTTAGGGAAATCGTCCAATTTGCATGGCAATTTAAAGAGAATCCGTAGGTTGCATGCTCTAGATTTCCTTTTCTATTTTAAGAAGTTTAAATCCATCAATAAGTTCATATTTAATTATATTCAAAAAAATAAAGCCAATATCCCAAGGAAATCATGCTTTCCTTGGTTCCTTTTTCACCGGTTTAGCTAGTTTTAACTTAGTTTGGTTTGAGTTAAAGTAGGCTGACCCAAAGGTACTCTTAAGGTTATTTTGGGAATATTTAATTATAAAATGATCGATCTATTTTATCAGGCATAACAGAAATAATAGAATCTACTGTTCGAAAGTGGCCTTGGGATCGTTCAAATCCCCCCAGGGGTCTCCCCTTTCACTGAAATCTTAAAATTTTGGAAAGTTGTAAGATATTGGTTTCATCCCATATAAGAACCAAGAGGATTCTGATATTTAATTTTTCTTGTATTGTAACCAATAATAATAAAAGGAAATATTTTTTGAGTAGGCTCCTTCGAGCCTGTCCCCATCCCCCCAGGGGGGATCCACGTCTGTTTCACTTTTTTTTTGCATTTTTTCCTTTTTTTTTATGTTCTAGTTTAGTATTGACATGTAGGATTGTATACTTTGATAATATTTTTCATTATTCCATATTTTCAATTCAAAAGTAATCATACTAATTTCCCCACGACTTCTCGATTGACCCGCAAGGGGAAAGAGATGCGTGGTAGGACTAATTAGAAAACCGATGTTGTGTATCTCTGTTTCCATTTTTCATTCATTGTTTTGATAATAATAATAAAATAAAACCCTCCTTGACTCCCCGATTGAGGTCCACTTGGACCAAAAGAGGTTCCTGGAAGGTTTTCTTTTTAATAAGAACACCTCTTTTAAAATTTACTAAAAATATTGAAGACTTCAGTGTGTATGCTCTGTACCTGGCTGTGGTTCGTCTAATCATTCAAGCTCCATCAAAAGAACTTGAGTGACTAGATTAATTAGTCCTCACCTCCCAAATTGAAAAACCATTAGGAAAAAATCCAACACCTCGAACAAACTGTAAGCGGTGTCAAAATACTCAAAGGAGTGGGAACAAATGGAAAGTGACCTCGATGCGCTAATCTCTGTCACACCCTGATGGGTGAGTTATGAACAATAGTCTTCGAGACTCCGTTCCAGCCCACAAACCACCTTGCGGGTAGTCGTGAAAGTTCAATTTTGGACATACTCCAAGTACTCCTCGGGTATATATGGATTCCCCTTTTCACGTAATTTAATTTATTCACATTCCACATTAATTTAAAAGATACCAAGAGACATTTGCAAAACATTCTTTCAATCGCATGCAAGCACATTATTTTCTCTATTGACTCCATTTAAGGAACTGGTGATTTACTTTGATCATTTATTTCAATTATATATATACATTGAGTGTCATTACTATGCTTATATGCTTTAAACCTTGCATCTTGTTATCTTTTGTTTTCACTGGTTAACTTCAAAACTCCTAAACAACTTAATCATTATAACACCATCACACTAAGTAATTATCCTTAGTAATTTAATAGGGTATACCGCCCTTGGATTCATTAGGAGTTGAACCTAAACGAAGGATTCAAGAAAAATGTGATAGCCTTGAATCGAGACTTGCCCCCAAGGACACACCGAGTGGCTTAAATATTTCTTCCATGTAACCCAGGTGTGTGAAAGGTAGCAATAGAACCTATGGGGCCCACTCAAGCTAGAATTCCTATGTTAAATGACATCCTCCTCTTGTAATTTTGAATCTATGGGAAGCCTAATGTTTTGGGATGGATTATGATGTTAATATACTTGTCCATATACTTCATAGGTCTAATTTGGGATGAATTGTAACTTACATGGGAGAGGAAGATCCAAATGGGAGTTCCATGGACACTTGGCTAGATTCCCCTTACATTTATGACATCTATGACACCAATGATGGATATTCTATGACAGTTATGAAAAAATTTAGATTTTAAGGCTGAAATACTGACATAATGACATTTCATTACTGAATAGATCATCTTATAGGTTGAATTTGGGAGTTTGGGAAGGCCAAGAGGCTCCTACTCAAATTTGGGAGAAGAGGGAAGGTGAAGAGAGAGGCCACATGGCATAGCATGAGCAGCCACACCAATTCGACTTGGATTTGGTTTATGGATGTATTTGGAACCTTAGAAGACCAATAATTTTTATAAAATAAAGGTATCATCCATGATATTAGGATTTTTCTCATTTGTGAATTGTGAGAGCTAGTGGATGACTAGTTTTCTTTCTTAAGCCAATTCCAAGGGTGAAAGATTCCCATCCTAGTTGGTGTTTGGAAAGGCCACTTAGATATTTCATGGATATTTAATGGATTATTATTTTCAGTTTCAATATACATGAATTTCATGGACATCTCAATATCATCTTGTTCTTCCATTCATCTCAAGTTTTCTCACCATATTTCAGCTCTATGTAGTGAGGCACACTTGGTGAGCTATTCATCTCTATGAGGGAGATTCTATTTCTCCCTTATTTTGTAGTATGATGTAAATTATTTGTTATTTAAGATCATAAATATCTCATTTTGAAAATACAATATATCTCATGTATTATTGTCCAATATTGAAGAAACAGTGCCATTTCCCCAATACCTTGTTGTAAACTCTTTCAATCTTGATGGAATCAAATATATGTGTGAAACATTGATGATTTATCAATGAATTAACTATAATTAATGTATCCTATGGGTTTAATGTTCAGTATTTGAGAATTTGTGGCCATTGGGTCGAATTTCATATCATTTGGACCAAACTACATCTCATTTCCCCAAGGGTACAAAACTAGTTTTTATATCTAATTGAAGGAAGTGATAAAAGCCATGGGAGTTCGATTGGTTCTGTATATGAGTATTTGATAATTTATTATACACATTCCATTCTTAAATTTTATAATTTGAGTGAGTTTCTATACATTTTGGAAGCCATTCCGACAATTACCCAGGAGGGATTTGAGCCCCAAAATTGCTAGTTAAAGCATCTATCTTATTCAGAATTTGATATAGACTTTCAGAAGTAATTGGAAGGCAATAATACATCCATAAAAATAATAATTAATTTATTATATCATTCATACACCTTCTCTAAATATTTGGGATCAATTGGGCTGATTTGGAGACCAAGACACTAAAATTAGTCAAGAGCCAAAATTGTGAAAAAATTGGAAAATTGGGCATTTTAATAAAATTCCAAAAAAGGGACATTACAGTGGTATCATAGAATTATATTGGAACCTGATTTGGTCTGATATTTATGAGTAAAATAATTCAAGGAACACCATTATATATTGAAACCCAAAAGTGCTTTTGTTGAAGAGGATAAAAAAAGCAGGAGAAGAAGGCAATTTTTTTGGAAACTATGACTAGGGATGGGAAGGGAACCTAATATGATGGTAAGGATATAATAAAAGCATGGAACCTATCCTTGAATACATGAACAAGAATATAATTAAAGGATTTTAATTTTTTGGCTATCCAAAGTTGCAAAAAATTTATTGATTTTAAGAAGACCAAGGGGAAAAATGCATCAGCTTGCTTGAAGGAGCAAAAGGAAGAGACCCATGAACCACCTAGATCTGAAGTAGGTGAATTAGAAGAAGTAGTACATGAAGAGGATATAAATTTACTCCCAAATTACTTTTAAAAATATGAGGAAACATCACATGAGAAGGAATAAGAGTACCTTGAAACTATTGAATATCATTCTGAAACAAATTCTACTATGGACATGGACCAAAGAGAATCTACTAATGGATGCTTAAACTATGAAGGAGTAACTACTGATGGGTGCTCACAACTCTATGTTGGTGACATAGAGATAAGATTTCAAAATGTTTCTGCAATCCAAAATTTCATTAAACATGAAAATGAAGACCTTGTAGCAGTTGAAGAAGAAACAAGATCAACTTCCCCATCACCACTTGAGCTTCATGAAGTTGGTCCAAGCAAGAAGGAAGAAGATGAGGAGGTTCATTTGCAAGAGCCTCATTTTATTGAAGAGTCCTTAAATATTAATTAAAATAATATCCAATAGGCCCTTAGAATACTCCATGACACTCAAGCATTGGTATCAAATTCTTGTTGGAGAGCTACTTCCTTGGAGGAGCCATCCTTCCTTGAAGACATGGAGAAGATCCAAAGAGCAATGTGCAACATCAAAGGTAATTTCATGTATTTTTTTTTATAGAAAAAATGTCATTGATCTTAGTGAATTGTTACATGAATCCTACTTGAATAATAATGAATTTATTCATAAGCTCACAATTCAAAATGAGCAACTTCTTGAAAAGTTGTAAGACTCTTGGTTTTCCTCCTATGTTTGAGATTGTCAAATGGTAGATTGTTTGAAGGATTCTCATGACATGGTGGATCATGATAAATTTTGAAATTTGAATGTACTTTATGTGTTTGAATATGAACTTGAAGAGATCCAAACACTTGATGTAGTGGAAGAGGAACTTGAATTGTCTCTTGATGAAGGGTATGCAATTTTTAAAGAAGAGCATGATTCCTCTACATTGGAACCAATCTATGACAAAGGTTTCACACTCTTGAAGGAGATGCATAATATTACCCCTATGGATCCTTCACATTTTGAAATTTTTTCACTTACTGATCATTTGGGTGAGTTGGTTCTTTCCCCTACATCCTACACTTCTAAATTTTGCAGTAGTCATCTTAATGAAGTATGGGTGAAAGGTTTCCTTTTTATGGTTCCACATGAAGATTATGGATATTATATTTCTCCTTTTGATGATGGAATTATTAAATCACCATATTATTTACATTTTCAGCAGCATCTTTGTTTACATTATGATTATACACATCTACATGGGTGCACCTATGATGTTCACTTGAGTCATTTGGAGACTCATGATTTTCCTTTCTCCTTTCCTAGTCTATTTGAAGTTGCAGGAACTTCATCCCACACTTGGGTGAAGAGTTATATGATTGAAGAACATTATTATTGGAAGCAACGTCCTCTGATGTTACATGAAGATATACATATTCATGAGTGTATTGATGAGACTTCTTTGAGCCACTTGAAGTCTTCATGTTTTCCATGCTCCTTATTTTGTTCAGATTTTGGTGGAGGTTATCCATTAACTTATTGGATGAAAGAACACATGGATGATTATATTGATGCACATTACACATAATTTTGAAAAAATTATTATTCAAATTTGCAGCAGCATTACTTGTTACTTTCCGATGATGCACATCTACATGGATGCACCTATGATATGCATTTGAGTCACTTGAAGACTCATGGTTTTTCTTGCTCAACACTTGGTTCATTTGATGTTGGAGGAAATTCATCCAACACTAGGGTGAATAGACTTATGATAAGAGAACATTTTTGTTACCATACACATACAATTTTATATCTTTATGATTCATTCATTCATGGATGTATGGGTAAGACTTCTTTGATTCATTTGAAGTCTTCTTGTTTCTGTTGCTCACTACTTGGTTCAAATTTTAGTGGAGATTATTCATTCACTTCTTGGATGAAAGAATACATGGCTGAATATTTTGATGCATATCACTTCCTTTTGGAGCATCATTATAGGACATGGGATACTAACCTATGTCATTGGAGCATATTTGATTGGTCACTTGAAGCATGTATGTACTTGGAAAATGGTAGTCTACTCACTGGGAGGTATAAGCACTTTCATGATTTCTTGGTGAGGCACCTCCTTGATGTATATTATTATTATTATGTTGTCATATAATTTGATGATATATATTATGCACTCATGATGTTTGAAAGAATGCATACAAGAAAATGGGTTCCATGAATTCTCTTTCCAAATGGTATGGGTTGGAGAGCACTCTTAATTGTTGGAGTGCAATGCAAGCAATGGGACCCTGGGATAGTTTTCAGTCCCATTGATTTCAAATTATTTGGGAAACAAGCAGTATGGGGGATGGATTCCCCAATTAATAAGGTGATATTAATCAAATTAGTGCAGCAGCAAGCATGGTGGTTCCTCTCTGAAATATTCATGGAATCTCAAAGACTGCAAGTGGGCAACTCAGTAACAACTTCAAAGAATCATATAGAAAGCAGGTTCTTCAACAACCATGTTTGAAATTGCTTGAGAACAAGCAATATTGGGAATGTAGTATTTTTAATGTCCAAAATTTTTCATTAGGCCATAATGGCCAAATCACATTTTCCATATTCATGAATGTTGTCAAAGGGATGCTAAAAGTCAAATAATTGCCATGGAGGAAAATCACTAGTTTCCTAGGTTGGGGGTGGAAGCTTTGAGATTTGGAATAAGGGGGATAATAAATGATGTTTATAAATTAGAAGAGGAGAAATATTTAATAATGTAGATTTTTAAATAAATACAAGAGAAAATTGAAATGGCTATGGAGAATGGAGACACATGGAGACTATGGGGCCCACTCAAGCTAGAATTCCTATGTTAAATGGCATCCTTCTCTTGTAATTTTGAATCTATGGGAAGCATAATGTTTTGGGATGGATTATGAGGTTAATATAATTTTACATATACTTCATAGGTCTAATTTGGGATTAATTATAACTTACATGGGAGAGGAAGATCCAAATGTGAGTTTCATGGACACTTGGCTAGATTCCCCTTACATTTATGACGTCTATGACACCAATGATGGAGATTCTATGAAAATTATGACACATGTAAGATCTGAAGGATGAAATAATGAAATAATGACATTTCAGGACTAAATAGAGCATCTTATAGGTCGAATTTGGGAGTTGGAGAAGGCCACGAGGCTCCTACTCAAATTTGGGAGAAGAGGGAAGGTGAAGAGAGAGGCCACATGGCATAGCATGAGTAACCGCACCAATTTGACTTGTATTTGGTTAATGGATGGATTTTTAACCTTATAAGACCAATAATTTTTATAAAATACAGGGATCATCCATGATAATAGGCTTTTTCTCATTTGTGAATCGTGAGAGCTAGTGGATGACTAGTTTTCTTGCTTAAGCCAATTTCGAGGGTGCAAGATTCCCATCCTAGTTGGTGTTTGGAAAGGACACTAAAATATTTTATGGATATTTAATGGAGTATTATTTTCAGGTTCAAGCTACAGAAATTTCATGGACATCTCAATATCATCTTGTTCTTCCATTCATCTCAAGTTTTCTCACCATATTTTAGCTCTATGAAGTGAGGCGCACTCGGTGAGCTATTCATCTCTTTGAGGGAGATTATATTTCTCCATTATTTTGTATTCTAATGTAAATGATATGTTAGTTAATTTCATAAATTTATAAGTTCAAAAATCCAAGATATATCATGTATTATTTTCCAATATTGAAGAAACAGTGCCATTTCCCCAATACCTTGTTGCACCGAGAGGCGCATTCTACAGCTCGGTATGAGGTAGAAGTGTAATTACGTGCTCAACGTGGAGATGACACGTGTCACATAAAAAAGTAGGCTTATATATCTATATATATACAAGTCGGATTAATAATTAATAATCTTAGGTGTATATATATATATATATATATATATATATATTTGTAAGTAAATCAAAACACCTATACACACTTCAAAACAATACGTACAAGCTGGACCTTCGGAATAAGGCTGAGAGCAATTATAGATTTGTCTCAGGTATGCGAATGCGTATAATTTAAGTTTCTATATCAAGTATGCATATGAGAAACGATTGAATTATAGAAACTGATACGAGTAGATTATTATAGTATTTGCTGTATTCTCCCCCGTAGTCCATTTCTGTGATTAATGGTGAGCACCAGAATCCATCTGCAATTTCTGGATTTTTTAAATCAATGTGGGGTTAACTCTTGAAAAAATTGCGTCCTTTAGTTCTAAGTGTGTAACGTTATCCCCAATTCAAAGCAAAGCAGTCGAGAGAAGAGATCAGGAGGGAGAGATCGATCACAGGTAGTTTCCATGCGCTGTTGGGAATTACGGGTGTGTTCGCTGTGCTACGGGTCCACTGTGTCACAATGGGGGCAAGCCATTGGTGTGTGGAGTTTTGGATTTCCGCCAGCAGCCGGCAAACAATAACCAGGGGTTCAATGGGGTGCTCAGGTTCTTCTAACTGGCCTCTCTTGTTAACCAAGAATGTATGTCTCCTTACGCCTTCGATATGAGATCAAGTTAAACACAAATAGCTGAATAACCTGCATTCGATGTTGAACTTGAACCATAAGTCAATGTCTGCTGTCGAGCTGCGAAGAACGAATCACCATTTATTATAATTATAAGTAGAGTAGCACAAGTAGGCATATTAATAACCAAATGGCTCAGAAGAAAACCAAGAACTGTAACTGTTAAGTACAATAAGAATAACTACTTCAGAAAATTAAACTGGAGGAATAGGGAAATGGTAAACTTGAAAAATAATTCCGTTGAAAAAAAACAAATGGGAGGAAAGAGAATCGGCGGCTTTGATAATAGTAGTCAAATTAATGCATGAATGAAGCTTGCTAAAATATGGTTTAAGGGTTTTATCCTAGAAAAAATATAGTTTTATTAACGTTTGTTTCAAGTGATGCATTAATGAAGCTTGATAAAATTGATCCAAATATTCTGTACAAAATCATGTGCAAACTTCAAAACTCCGAACTTCTAAATGAAAAAAAATTTCGATTTAGATATTATAAACTTCTAAATATTATAAATCCACTTCCATGCACTCTATCTAAATACCTAAGTCTACATATATGTCTTTCGATTCTTTATATAGACTTAAGAAATATGTGCCTTTCGATTCTTTATATAGACTTAATAAATATAAATAAGTATGGATATTTGTTTTTGGATTAAATCTTTCTCAAATTTTGTTGTAAAGAATTTTGATTAAGATAATATTAAAACATGCCTATTTTGTTGTATTTTATTATGGGTTGGATAGGCATGTTTTAATATTATCTTATCAAAATTCTTTACAACAAAATTTGAGAAAGATTTAATCCAAAAACAAATACTTTCAAGGCTAACCCTAACATGTAAATGTTCATTTTTAGTTATAAAGAAAAACAAGTCATTTCTCAAAAAACATTTGAATAAATGTTTAAAATCTTCATTTATTCCAATTTATTCTCGAAATCTAAATTTTAAAAATTTATGTGGATTAGTTTACTCATTAACTACTCTTAACATTCATTATTAGTTTTAAAGAAAGACAAGTAAAACAATTTTTGGAAATCTATTTGATTAAATAATTATTAATGTTACTCACCTCATTTTTTTACTGATTTTTACCATATTTTGAAATTACTTAAGCAAGTTGACCATTTACAACTAAGAATACTTATTAGACATTTTTGTAAATTAAAAAGAGCTTGCATCTCAAGAGAACTTGATCCCTCTCGGCGCTTGGTAGAGCCATAGTTAAGATGGATCTATACTAGTTGTAAACTCTTTCAATCTTGATGGAATCGAATATATGTATGCACAATTGATGATTTATAAATGAATGAAATATAAATAATTTCTCCTATGGGTTTCATGTTCAGTAACTGATAATTTGTGGCCATTGGATCGAATTTCATATCATTTGGACCAAACTACATCTCGTTTCCGCAAGGGTCCAAAACTAGTTTTTATATTTGATTGAAGGAAGTGATAAAGCCATGGGATTTTTATTGGTTTTATATATGAGTCTCTGATAATGTATTATACACATCCCATGATTTAATTTGATAATTTGAGTTATTTTCTATACATTTTGGAAGCCATTCTGACAATTACCCGAGAGGGATTTGAGCCCCAAAATTGCTAGTTAACGCATCTATCTTATTCAGAATTTGATATAGGATTTCAGAAGTAATTGGAAGGCCATAATACATACATGAACATAATAATTAATTTATTATATCATTCATACACCTTTTCTAAATATTTGGGAGCAATTGGGCTGATTTGGAGACCACGCCACTAAAACTAGTCAAGAGCCAAAATTGTGAAAAATTGGAAAATTAGGCATTTTAATAAAATTTCAAAAAAGGGAACATTACACACACAAGGGAAATTTTCTCATGGAACTACAAGTTCAAATGCATGATTCCTCAGCCTATATATAGGCTCTAATTTTCTTGCAAAATATTCTTTAGTGAACTTCCTGCAATACCCTGCAAGTCCCACAAAAATTCTTACATCTGTTAACTTTATTGGAGCAAGACAAATCATCATGGCCTCAGTATTTTCAAGGTATCCAAATATTCCTTTATCTGAGATAACATGACCCAATTAATGAGTTCTATATTCATAGAATTTATAGTTTCCCAACCTTGCATACAACTTATGCTTCCTGAGGAATTTCGAAGTCAGCCTCAAATGCTCCACATGTTCTTCCTCATTCTTAGAATAATTAAGAATGCCATCAAGGAGAACACAAGATAACATATCAAGAAACTTACCAAAAACATTATTCACGAGGTGCATAGATGTATTTGGTGCATTTGTGAAACCAAATGATACTGCTACAACACCATAAGATCCATACCTTGCTTTGAAGGTTGTCTTATGAACATCTTCATCCTTGACTCTTACTTGATGGTCACCAAACCCCAAGTCAAGCTTGGAAAATACCTTTGATCCTCTCACTTGATCAAAGAGGTCATCATTCCTAGGAAAATGATACTTTTTCTTCACAGTGACCTTGATCAATTTATTGAACCAATACACAATCAAAGTGTATCTTCTTTCTCTTTCTCCAACCAACTAGTGCTCCCCATGAAAACAGAATTGGCATGTTATATTTATTTTCGCACAACTCTTGCAGTTGCATCTTCAGCTCTAGAATTTTTGGTGTACTCACCCTATAGGGTGTCTTGGACACTGGTGCTTTACCTGGTACAAGTTCAATTATCAGATCAACGTCCCTCTTTTGAGGAAGCCAAGGAACTTCATGAGGAAAACATTCCTGAATTCCCGTAACATATGAAATTTCTCCAACCTATGAGTATCATTCTCCGCTGCCTCCAAAACATAAGCTGCACACACTTTGTAACCTTTCCCATAGAACTTCTTCAGCTGCATTGTTGCATTTTTCCTACTGTAGATCACTTCTAGAATGCCTTTCACAACCCTTAGGTTTCCTTCTTCATCCAAGTAGGCAAAAGTCTTGTTGTAACAATCAAGCTTTTCTCTATGTGCTCCTAACCAATCCATTCCAATCAAAATATCATAAGAACCAGGTGGGAGAACATCCATATCTTCATAAGTGACCTAACCATTCATAACCAATGGACATTCCCTTACCACGTCATTGACCTTTTTCCTTGGTTCTAGTGGCTAGTTGTACTAACCATGACCTTTTATGCTTTGAATTCTTCAAAGTGCACATCTCAACAAATACAGGGACGATATAGCTGGGAGTCAATCCAAGATCAATTAAAACATAAATAGTCTATTTAGAAATACTATCATCAATATGTAAGTGTCATCCCCTGTCTATCTCCATGATACCATGTAGTCTCGTCTTTGAATTCAAAACAACTTCTGGATTTAGTCCATGCCAAGGATACATGGATACCTTTATGATTCTTTATTTACCTATGGGGAAACCTTACAAGGTCTAGCATAGGTTATTCCTATAGGTATACCCAATCTATCAATGTTAAAACATTGAATTTCTTATCTCCCATTGACCCTCTTAACAACACATTCTTCTGTTGGTCTAAACCCTCCCAAGACTTAATGAGGCATTTAGCTATTCCTTCTTCTTTACCATCTTTTCTAAGATGAGGTTATTTTATTCTCACAACAATGAACATATTACCCTATCAATGGTCCAATTCTATCTTTGCTCAAGCATCCATCCTATGATTCACAACCTGCATGTATACACCATCTAAATGTGCTTTAATGCTATCTTCATATGGTGTCCCTTCATTTCTACACAATGACATTCCTCTTTACAGAAATGTCCTTGTACATTTATTTTTCTTCCTTCATCTTCTTTTCATCCTCAACTCACTATTAGTTGGTGTTAGTACTAGTCAATCTTAGTTATCCCCTAGTTACTTTTAGTTAGTTTGTCACATCCCCACCCCTCATACCAACGATGGAGAGGACGCGACTACGGTACTGATGCTGTCAAACAGGAAATATAGCCCCATGAACATAAAAAAATAAACATGCATTGAATTAATAACATATACAGAAGTATAAAACATGTAATATACAACAAAAGCAATAACATCCATTGAAGCATTCAAACATTCAACATGCTCATAATAATTCATAAAACAAATAGTTTGTAGAAATTAAGCACACGAATAAAAGTAAATAATTATCTTGTAATTGCGTTGTCCTGCAGCTAGCTACGTCGCTACAATGTTCCACCCAACCATAAGCCAGTTTTCTCATCAATCTCTCAGCACCACTGCCATCCCGGAGATGGAAATGATTCTATAAGGAACTAAGGAAAAACAGGCTCATAGACATAGCCGAATACATATCAACCCAGCCAATCCAAAAATACATTTGGGTTTATCAGGCTACTAGGGAAACAAGCCAATAGCATAAGGGTTCCTTGGAATTAATCATCCAAGCCAATAATCTCACCCAAAACACTGTCATACCCTCTAACATATGGGTCTCTTGGACTTACTCAACCAAGCAACACTTTGCATCAAACACACAATCAACCATTTAATCAAAACACAACCACACACAACTATTGGATATGAGGAAAATATTTATGGGAAACCAAAACGAAATGGATGAGGGGAACAACACCATGGAACATCAAATACACTTTTAGGAAATGTTCTTGTGTAGATCTAGCCACCACAAACCCCCAAATTGAAATCTGATCTTAGAAAACATCTCTGAGCATT
This sequence comes from Pseudotsuga menziesii, assembly GCA_001517045.1. Lineage (NCBI taxonomy): Eukaryota > Viridiplantae > Streptophyta > Pinopsida > Pinales > Pinaceae > Pseudotsuga > Pseudotsuga menziesii. The sequence goes on from LPNX010094702.1 coordinate 515,266, forward strand.
GCCGGAGCAAAAACATCCATCATTCATACCCAAAACAAGAGATCTTGCTCCCCTTACCACTGAGAAACACAAAAACGAATTTATGGGAATGGAACAGTGAGGGAAACATCAAGAAATCATGGGGAAAATGACCAACAAGCTCAGCTACCTGCGGAAGACCAAAAAAAACCTCTTCAAACACCCAAAGCGTGAATCACTACTGCACATTCACTAAAAAAAACAAAAATGGAATTTCCCAGCTATGGCAATGAGTAAAACCATAAAACAAATGCCTAGGGAGGATCTAAGCCACCGAGCATTGCCTAAATGAAATTCCCAACCATGGGAGAAACGAAGGAAATAACAAAAACGTGAAGGAGAATGCCCCAGCTATCTCCAACTGCATGAGGAAGAAAATGCATGGGTGAATAATGGCTTGGGAAGGAATTTTCCAGCATTTACTTACCCAATAAGTGAAGAAAACGTTTTCCAAAAATAGGTAACTCCCCAAATTCAAAATTGACCCCCATATCTTTCTTATACCAGGGAAATAACTTCCTTCACCAATTTTAGATGACTGGGCATAAAAGACAAAAAGGGTGGTTGACAACTTGATGGGTTTTTCCTTTGACATTTGGCCTTTTTCCCATAGGATCAAAGGTTTGAATAATCCCCCCTCCCTATTCCTTGTGAAATCATGCCCCCATCTCTTTAACGTTGCGGTGCGTAGCTAGTCGTGGTATTTTTATTAATGTAGCATTTTACATGGTGTCTCAAACACATTGTGCCTAGATAACACATAAACCATCGTCATCGATTTTTTTAAATCACTGATACATAGGACACTAAATCCATGGTGGGGCCTTTTCCTTGAGCTCCACACCATGATTTAATACAATATTTACATCATATGCAATTTAATACCATGGGGCCAAAATCAGGGTGCTAATTAGTTCACAATTAGCTATCTAGCGTAATATTTGCATGGCTAATGCATGGATGCATGTGGAGTAGGTGCCTTTTCACACCTATCACACTCAGTTGCACTAAGTTAACTAGCTGTCACTTATAGTTTGAGTTGTTTGACATCTGGGAGTCGATTTATTGGACTCCAATATTGATTGAGTCACCATGAGTTAGATGGTTAATTAGATACAGTCACATCGAGTGGATATATTCTAATCCATCACTAATTGATTCGAATTATTTTCCTATGTAAACTATTGTAAAACCGGATATCATTATTTGTGAATGATACTGTAAATTCCTGAGCAGTACTCATATGTTTCCTGTGTGGTTTGTTTTGTTCAGTTTGTATCTTCATTCTCCATTTAATCCAAACATTATTAGAACTATCTCCTTGAATATATAAATGGAATTAAAATTCTAATAGTATGGATATGTAATATTATTTCCATGTTCTCTGTAAGTCGAAATATCAGAAATACATGTATGAAAATCTTGCATACTCATGCCCTTGTATCACTAGTCTTCATGGATTTTGGCTTCAATCTTGAAGTAGTTTTATATCAGATTTGTATGAGAGATATTATATGATTTTGGGGATTTTGTAAAAGACATATATGATGTATTAATCTGTAATTTCATGTCCATATATTCTGTGGGTTGAAATCCAAGAAACTCATGTGTGAAAATCTTGCACTCCCCTGCCATTGGGTCACTACTTTCCATGACTTTGGATTTAATCTTGAAGGAGTCTTGTATCATATTTGTATGAGGGATTTTGTTTGAGTTTGATGATGTTTTTACAGACATATATGATGTGTTACTCTGTAATTTCATTTTCATATTATTTTTGGGTCTAAATCCAAGAAATCCATATGTGAAACTCTTGCAATTCCATGCTACTAATTCACTAGTTTTCATGTATTTGACTCCCATACTGAATGAGATGTATACCAGACTTGTATGAATGGATTTATATGGTGTTTAATACTATTTGGGGATACATTTTTATTTTTCATATGGTCCCTATATTTCACATCCTGATCTAAATCTTTAACTCTACCTTTCATATGTCAAAATCGAGGTAGTTATGCAATTTCCCCGTAAGCAATTTCACTGAAAGTTATCAAATGAATGTGGAACTCTATAACCAGTTTGCATAAATAATAACCATATGTAATGAAAATACATGATTTCTTACACCATTCCCCATACTCTTATTACAAATTTGTGAGTTCTATACATGATTTGGAAAGCCCAGTTGAACTACACCTTAGGGGGGATTTCATCACAATTTCCTACTAATTTTTGGTCTTTTTGTCATCAACCCAAAAAAAGGTTGCAGAGGTATAAATTATGATATAAAATATCCATAAAACACCTTTTGATTTTTTAATACTCACCATACAATATCCTTTCAATTAGTGACCATTTGGTGAAAGTTGGAACCCTCAAGAGTCATGACTAGTTAACCTCGATTTTTTCCCAATTTGTACTTTTCTCCAAAATTAAAAAAAGGGACATTACAGCCGTATCTGATAATGGTTTTGGAATATATTTAATATATTTATGATCATATGGATAATGAGGACCTTAAAAAATTCATTAAGGCATCTCTTGAAGGTATGACCAAGCATCTTATGCAAGGGTTCGAAGTGATGGCTACTCAACTTAGGGGTAAGCTAGAAGCCGGGGGTAGTAGTAGTTCCCATTATGGAAAAAAAAATAAGACCATTAATTTTGAATAATTTTATGATTGGGTGTGTTATCTCTGAGATTGTTTCACCTGTTTATTTTTATGCTTTGTTTTTATTGTTTTTAGTTTTGCTTTGTTTTATATTTTATGATTGATTGCTCACCATTAGGGTTCCTTTTGTTACCTAAAATCATCAAAATTTTCATTCATTAACTATGAGCCCATGTATGTGCAAAAGAGTATATGTTATATGGTGAATTCTTACAGCTGGAAGCATTTATCCAAACTGGTAGCTTTTTACTTACTGGAAACAAAGTTTCAAACGAACATATAATGAATCCCGGTGGGCAGAGAGGTTAAAAACGTCTGTTATAGATATTGGAGCTAGAGGATGCACATTTTATGGATTATGCTATAGTGGAGAACCCCTCACTTGACACCTGGATGCAGGATGGTCATGACCATATAATGCTTAAAAGGTTTGATATCGATTGCATTCGCACCATCGGAAGTGTTCTTGGATAGAGTATTGCTCTTGATTACTTTGTTCGACAGGTAGATGGTATGGGGGCAGAGTTTACAGATTTAAATCGGGGAATGGAAAAGATAGGAACTTTTACTATGAAGTGCAAGAAGCTCTTCCAGCTTGTTGGAAAGGCAAATTCCAATCTTGCTGATGTAATTCTAAAACTTGGTCTCTTTGAAAGGTCAGATGTTGCATGGAAAAATGCAAAATATGCACAAATTTGGGAGTATCTTCGAGATGAGTACAAGATGACTCAACGGTTTGGGAGTCTTGACTATAAACCGAAATTTGTAGAGCACAACGTGCGTTATTTTCTGGAAATATTGTAGAACAAAAAATCTGATTTCTTGGAATGGCTTATCATATTTTTTGATAAGAGCAGAAATGATTAATTGGTGTTTATGATATCATTCAGGAAATAGGAATAGAACCGAGGCAATGCATGCATCTTCTCTATATCATGAATGTGTATCGGTCAATGTTGAAACATCATTGAGCGTGAACAGTATTGAAGTAAATTATGGTCCAGAAAATGTAGCTTCCAAGACAACAAATGGTCAGGCAAATGCACCAAGTCTTATTTCATTTAATAAAATTATAGTGGAGGATGTTTTGTGTTGCTACTGTAAAAGGTTACAGTCTTCAATTGTGGCCATGTGTTTTGTCAGTCATGCATCAAGACCTCTAAAGAGGTAACTCTTAACTGCCAAGTTTGTCAAAAGTATACACCCTGGAGATCAACCATGTGTTTGTTTGTAGTTGCACCAGTTCTTGGAGCAGACATTTCCTATAGAATATGCTGAAAGGAAACAATTAGTTCTTGTCCAAGAAAAAAATGCATCAACCAAGATGCACAAAATAAGAGCAATTGCTAAAATGACCAAGATCCACGCAGGTTTTGAATGTGATTATTGTGGGGTCATGCCAATCGCAGGAAAGAGGTATAAATATCGAGATTGCCAAGAGTCTATAGGGTTTGACTTGTGTGGAACATGTTATGAGAAAGGTTCAATGCTCCCTGGGTGACTTAATCAACAGCATACATCAGCACATAGTTTCCAGGAAATCATGATCAGATATCAGGAATATCTTACACATATATATCTAGTACTCATTAATCGGTTATCTAGGACAAGCTTGATAATACAGATGGGTGAGAATGATGAGGATGCCAGCGTAGAAGAAAGATCATATTTCCAGATAGCAATGTATAGGTGGTAGAGAATTTTGAATTTGAAGGCAGCACTTCCAATGATTCCAAATTTCAAGGAGCTGAGTTAGCAATTTGATCTCATCATCTCCAGACTATTAGGGATTTGGTCAATATATTCCAGTAGCGTTTAAGCATTCAATGATACAGATGGAAGACAACCTAAAAAAAAAGAATTATTTTATATTTGATAGCTTTTAAAGTTCAACGCTTTCCAGGTTTCCAGGCATCGAATCATCATTTCAACAACAAACCTTATAGGTCGCACACCTCATCGAAGAGGCAGAGGAGCAAACGATTTGAGATTCCTTGTAACTAGTTGGTAACTAAGTTAGCAATAGTGAGTTGATGTAATTGGATATAAATTCTAGAATTGTAGTATGATAGAGAGGGGTCTCGAGGGGACTGGGATTGGCAGTTTTGGAATTATGCAAGCTCAATTGTAAGCACTGTCTGTGTAGCATAAGCACTCTGCAGCTTCAGTAACAGGTTCTATTTTTGAATGAAAACATGATGATGATTTTCCTATGTATTTTATGAGTTGTTTTTCTAGTAATTCTGTTATGCACATGGTCCATTAAATCCCATTGCACTAATTCTTACTGTGAAAAGCAATTATATTTATATTTTCTAGAAACAAGGCAGTTTCACTTCTTGATTTTATGATCATAGTGACCTGGATATTGAATTTTGTGTTTGATTTTGTGTTACACAGTTCCTGTTGATTCTTTTGTAGCTCTGGTTGACCTACCAACCTACCCTTTTGATAGCTCTATGCTTCTTTTATAATGTTCATAATATACCAGTATGTGCAGTGATAAATGTGTGATTTGTACAGACAGTCTTGATTCCATATCAGTTTAGTTCTTCAATACTTGTTTGATTTTTCTTACAGCTTTTATATTATACCAGCTTAGTTCTTTCATAGTTGTGTGATGTTCCATTAGATCTGATTTCATACCAGCTTATGTTTTCAGTTTGATTTCATTTAATTTGTACATTTTTAAACAAGATTTTCTTAAGCTTGAATCCCGTAGTCTAGGTTCAACTTTAGGGATAACATCTTCTGGCGCCGTTGTCGGGGATGGACAAAGGAAAGGATATCTTCCCTGGGAAAGAACGACAAAGATCAGAGCCAGCTCTTGATGGTGGACAGGAGAAGGGCATTCGTTGGACTACAAATTTATTCACCGGGCGACTCCATGTTTGAAGAATCCAGAGGCAATTTTACAAGATGTCAAAGCGTTTTGAAACCATGTTGGCGCAGAGATTTGCTCCGTTCAATTTCTCAAATGTTCCTGGTTTTCCAAATACGGTACCTACCATGGATGAATGGGGATATTTTATTCCGCGATTCGGAGAAAAGGAAGAGGACAATCCAACACATCATGTAATTAAATTTCATCAATACATGGATCAGCTGAGTATACATCATGAAGATGTATTGATGGAAATGTTTATGTATTCATTAGATGGTCCTGTGAGATAATGGTACAGAACTCTTCCTCCTTCCAGTATTTCCTCTTTGAAATATTTTCATGATGCCTTTTATTCATATTGTGAGAGGATATACCCAGCTGAGTGTCTTTTTGAGGATTGCTATAGGGTATATGCATTATATATGTAGGGTTTAGAAGAAGATTTTTCCAGTAGTGAAGATGAAGCTGATGGTTATGATATGAAGAAAGAAGAAGATTTATTATCTTCCTCTGATTCTGTTTTACAAGAAGAAAATTTTCAAAATTCTGATATTAATGTTGATGATAGCATCATAGAACAGAAGTCTTCATCTTTAGAAATCCATCATAATGCTCCATTTTATGATTAAGACAATGAAGTTTCGGATTTGGATCAGCATCAACTGATTCACTCTGAAGATATGCCAATCTATGATGAGTATTTAGATGAAAAAGAGCAGATCCCTACATCAACTTTTGTGGATTTGAGGAGCAGCCAACGGATGTATGGCAAATATGAATCAAATTTTGATGAGGAACAACATTGTGTGGAAATCAACCATCTTGAATCTGTAGAAGACATTGAACAGCCATATTTGCAATTCAGTTTGCAGGTAGCTGAAAGTAGCATCCATTATGAGGAAGAGGATATATAGAAATATTTTGATCTTTAGCAAAAGGTATTTCCTTATAACTTCATTGATCCATTTGTTGATTATATGGAGTATTTGAGCAACTCAAGTGTTAGATTGTTTGTATCAAATGGAGGTTGGATTTTCCCTTCTTTTGAAATGAATTTTGATATTCCATGGGTTCCTTTATTCGTCATCTCCAAATCATAAGTTTTACCAGTTAGTCAAATATTTGTATGGCTTCATTGGAAGCAAGATTTTACCTGATCAAAGAGAGCAGATGATTAGAATGGGAGCTATAAATAAATAAGCTTGATCCTTCAAGCATTTCTTTAAGTTTGTACAGTATGATCATATTGTTGTGAGAGAATAAGTCAATTTGCAGAGTAGTTTAAAGATTCAGTCAGTGCTTTGTTAAGTAGCAGAGATTTGTGATGAAGACTCCAACCCAATGGAAACAAGGCACCGGTATTTCTTATTTTCAAAAGCAGTGAATGGCAGGACAGGGTGTAATTATCAGAGATGGTTTCATTGGAAAGGCACAGGTCTACTTGTTCATGGCAGCTCATAGGGAGGATGCCATCCCCAGACAGAGCCAGATGTTATCTCTGAGATTGTTTCACCTGTTTATTTTTATGCTTTGTTTTTATTGTTTTTAGTTTTGCTTTGTTTTATATTTTATGATTGATTGCTCACCATTAGGGTTCCTTTTGTTACCTAAAATCATCAAAAATTTGATTCATTAACTATGAGCCCATGTATGTGCAAAAGAGTATATGTTATATGGTGAATTCTTACAGCTAGCAGAGTTTATCCAAACTGGCAGCATTTTACTTACTGGCAGCAGAGTTTCAAATGAACATATAATGAATCCCGGTGGGCAGAGAGGTTCAAAAAGTATGTTACAGATATTGGAGCTAGAGGATGCACATTTTATGGATTATGCTATAGTGGAGAACCCCTCACTTGACACCTGGATGCAGGATGGTCATGACCATATAATGCTTAAAAGGTTTGATATTGATTGCATTCGCACCATCGGAAGTGTTCTTGGACAGAGTATTGCTCTTGATTACTTTGTTCGACAGGTAGATGGTATGGGGGCAGAGTTTACAGATTTAAATTGGGGAATGGAAAAGACAGGAAATTTTACTATGAAGTGCAAGAAGCTCTTCCAGCTTGTTTGAAAGGCAAATTCCAATCTTGCTGATGTAATTCTAAAACTTGGTCTCTTTGAAAGGTCAGATGTTGCATGGAAAAATGCAAAATATGCACAAATTTGGGAGTATCTTCGAGATGAGTACAAGATGACTCAATGGTTTGGGAGTCTTAACTATAAACTGAAATTTGTAGAGCACAACGTGCGTTATTTTTTGGAAATACTGCAGAACAGAAAATCTGATTTCTTGGAATGGCTTATCATATTTTTTGATAAGAGCAGAAATGATTAATTGGTGTTTATGATATCATTCAGGAAATAGGAATAGAACCGAGCCAATGCATGCATCTTCTCTATATCATGAATGTGTATCGGTCAATGTTGAAACATCAGTGAGCGTGAAAAGTCTTGAAGTAAATGATGGTCCAGAAAATGTAGCCTCCAAGACAACAAATGGTCAGGAAAATGCACCAAGTCTTATTTCATTTAATAAAATTATAGTGGAGGATGTTTTGTGTTGCTACTGCAAAAGGTTATAGTATTCAATTGTGGCCATGTGTTTTGTTAGTCATGCATCAATACCTCTGAAGAGGTAACTCTTAACTACCAAGTTTGTCAAAAGTATACACCCTGGAGATCAACCATGTGTTTGTTTGTAGTTGCACCAGTTCTTGGAGCAGACATTTCCTATAGAATATGCTGAAAGGAAACAATCAGTTCTTGTCCAAGAAAAAAATGCATCAACCAAGATGCACAAAATAAGAGCAATTGCTAAAATGACCAAGATCCACGCAGGTTTTGAATGTGATTATTGTGGGGTGATGCCAATCGTAGGAAAGAGGTATAAATATCGAGATTGTCAAGAGTCTATAGGGTTTGACTGGTGTGGAACATGTTATGAGAAAGGTTCAATGCTTCCTGGGCGAATTAATCAACAGCATACATCAGCACATAGTTTCCAGGAAATCATGATCAGATATCAGGAATATCTTACACATATATATCCAGTACTCATTAATCGGTTATCTAGGACAAGCTTGATAATACAGATGGGTGAGAATGATGAGGACGCCAGCGTAGAAGAAGGATCATATTTCTAGATAGCAATGTATAGGTGGCAGAGCATTTCAAATTTGAAGGAAGCACTTCCAATGATTCCAGATTTCAAGGAGTTGAGTTAGCAATTTGATCTCATCATCTCCATACTATTAGGGATTTGGTTAATATCTTCCAGCAGCGTTTAAGCATTAAATGATACAGATGGCAGAAAACCTAAAAACAAATAATTATTTTATATTTGATAGCTTTCAAAGTTCAATGGTTTCCAGGTTTCTAGGCATCGAATCATCATTTCAACAACAAACCTTACAGGTCGCACACCTCATTGAAGAGGCAGAGGAGCAAACGATTTGAGATTCCTTGCAACTAGTTGGTCACTAAGTTAGCAATAGTGAGTTGATGTAATTGGATATAAATTCTAGAATTTTAGAATGATAGAGAGGGGTCTCGAGGGGACTGGGGTTGGCAGTTTTGGAATTATGCAAGATCAATTGTAAGAACTGTCTGTGTAGCATAAGCACTCTGCAGCTTCAGTAACAGGTTCTATTTTTGAATGAAAAAATGATGATGATTAGCCTATGTATTTTATGAGTTGTTTTTCTAGTAATTCTGTTATGCACATGGTCCATTAAATCCCATTGCACTAATTCTTACTGTGAAAAGCAATTATCTTTATATTTTCTAGAAACAAGGCAGTTTCACTTCTTGATTTTATGATCATAGTGACCTAGATATTGAATTTTGTGTTTGATTTTGTGTTACACAGTTCCTGCTGATTCTTTTGTAGCTCTGGTTGACCTACCAACCTACCCTTTTGATAGCTCTATGATTCTTTTATAATTTTCATAATATACCAGTATGTGCAGTGATAAATGTGTGATTTGTACAGACAGTCTTGATTCCATATCAGTTTAGTTCTTCAATACTTGTTTGATTTTTCTTACAGCTTTTATATTATACCAGCTTAGTTCTTTCATAGTTGTGTGATCTTCCATTAGATCTGATTTCATACCAGCTTATGTTTTCAGTTTGATTTCATTTAATTTGTACATTTTTAAACAAGATTTCCTTAAGCTTGAATCCCGTAGTCTAGGTTCAACTTTAGGGATAACAGGGTGGATTCATTTAGGAACAAGAATGAAAATATGAATTCCTTAAGGGACAATCAACAATCCACAAGTTTGGAAGAGCATGAAATGAGAAAAAAACATCCTACTTGTGAAAAGAACCTAGATACACCATTAGAGTAAGAAAGAGAGAATCATGAATTGGAGAATAAATTACCTAAAGGTTATTTCAAAGAATAACATATAGAGGAAAGTGAATACAAACACACAATTTTTACTAACGGGGGTTATGCAAATCAAAGAGAACCTATTGATGGATCATTGAACTATGAAGACATACCTACTGATGGGTGATCACAACTCTATGTTGGTGACATAGAGATCATATTTGAAATGTTTCTACAATACAAAGTTCTCATAAGCATGAATATCAAGACCTTGTGGCAAATAATGAAGAACCAAGATCAACTCTCCCATAACCACTTGAGCTTCAAGAAGTTGATCAAATCAAGAAGAAAGAAGAAGAGGGGGTTCACTCTGATGAACCATTTTTCATTGAAGGGTATTTGAAGATGAGTGAAATTGATATCCATGAGGCACTTAGCATACTCCATGACACTAACGAATTGGTGTCAAATTCTTGTTGGAAAATGTCTTCATTGCAGGAGCCATCCTTCCTTGAAGACATGGAGAAGATTCAAAGAGAAATGTGCAACATCGAAGTTAATTTCATGTCTTTTCTTTTTGATAGAAAAAATTTGGTTGAACTTAATGAATTGTTACATTAAGAATACTTGAATAATAATGAGGATATTTATAAGCTCAAAATTCAGAATGAGCAACTTCTTGAGAGGTTGCAAGATACTTTTTCTTCCTCCTATGTTTCAGATTATCATATGGTATATTTCTTAGAGGATTCTCATGACACAAGGGATCATGAGAAACATGTAAAATTGCAGGTTATTGATGTGTTTGAATATGATATTTATGATATCCAATCACTTTTTATTGTGGAAGAGGAACTTGAGTTTCCTCTTGAAAATGGTTACACACTTTTTGAAGAAGTACATGATTCCACCACCTTGGAACCAACCCATGAGGGAAGGTTTTCATTTTTAAGGGAGGTGAATACTCCTACCCCTATGGATCCTTCACATGATCAAATTTTTTCACTTTACAATAATTTGGGTGAGTTGGTTCTTTCTCCTGCATCTGTCACTTCCAAAATTTGCAGCATTCATCCTAATGAAGTATGGGTGAAAGGTTTCTTTTTGATGGTTCCACATGAAGAGTATGGACTTTGTATCTCTCCTTTTGATGAGGAAATTATTATAGAACCATATTATTTACATTTTCAGCAACATACCTTTTTACATTATGATGATACACATCTACATGGATGCACCTATGGTATTCACTTGAGTCAGTTGGAGACTCATGATTGTCCTTTCTCCTTGCCTTGTCCATTTGATGTTGGAGGAACTTCATCCCACGCTTGGGTGAAGAGATATACGATTGAAGAACATTATTATTGGAAGAATAGTGCTTTTATATTTCATGATGATATACATATTCATGGGTGTATTTAGGAGACTTATTTGATCCACTTGAATTCTTCATGTTTTCTTTTCTCCTCATTGGGTTCATATTTTGGTGGAGGTTCTTCATTTTCTTCCTGGATGAAATAACACATGACTGACTATTATTTTGATGCATATTACATTATTTTGGAGCAGAATTATAGGACATGGGAACCTCACCTATGTCAATAGAGCATATATGATATAATACTTGATGCTTGTGTGTATGGGCCACATGATGATCTACTTACTTGGATGGACAAGTAATTTCATGATTCTTTGATGAGATACCTTTTTGATATACATTTGTATGATGTTGTTATGTAATTTCATGATCTATCTTTTGTACTCATGATGTTTGGAAGGGTGCAATGCAAGCAATGGGATCTTGGATGTTAGCATTTAGAATGTACCCAAGGTTGTGGAAGGTAAATCCTAGGGTAACAACAAAACCACTTTAAGAAAGGGAGATGGATTCTTCATTTCTAGATAGGGACATCTCACAGTTTTTTTAACAAGGCCAGATATCAAAATAAAACAAAATTCAGATTGAGTTTGTGGTTGAAACAAGGAAAGCATAAATTAAGCTTTGGAGTCACAAATATTCATGAATTATAGAACATTTTGCAGGTGAATATCTACAAAGGTAAGGTATCACTTGGTTACATTCATAATGTTGTTAGTCTGATGATAAAGAGGAAAGAATGATAGTCCATGAACACAGAGCACCAAATAGATGGATTCTTCATTAACTTTGGTTGAAAGGATTTGTGGGTATCTAAAACAAATAGTTAGAGCATAAACATGTATGAATTCTGAACTATTACACACTTATTCCAAATATGGAAGAAAAAATAATGAAAAGTTTAACAAGAAGAAATACACATAAGAAAGGAAATCATAGACTATAACTTCGAAACACACAGGAATCTCTGCAGCAATGAGCTCGCATTTAGATCTATCATTTTTATTAAGGGAAAATATAAAATATACATAACCTAGAACCTCATAGGTTTCAACCTTGTCTTCCTCTATTGAGGGTATATTTATAGAATTAACAGGCTCTCGAGACCAACCTAGAAAACCTTAAATCAATTACAAAATAAGGGACTAGTCCTAACAACTTCTAATTTGGAATATTCGCCATGATCATTAACAAAACAAGAAAGCATGCTGGGACGAAGATGATGGACAAAAATGGAGAATCAAACACCTGGAAACCACACATGTTGGATGAAAACGATGACTCTTCAATAATCTGCAATAGCTTCAATCTTCCTTGCATCTTCTGCATGCAAAATAAACCTTAGTTGTAGATCTGCAACTGCTTGGATCTTGACCGTTCATTCTCGTCCAATCGTGCTCCATATGGTGAATTTTGTGGCTCCAATTTTTGAGCGTGATATCCAATAGGGGAAGGAAATGCCATTTAACCACATTTCTCATCGTGCAGGTGCTCTAAATCTTTGAGTGTGCAAGTTGACTCAGTGAAATCAATCTCCACTGTTGATCTAAGATCAAGGGTGATATGTGCCATTGAAAGCTGTGGGGCTCAGCTGTTTCCACATATCGAGAATTCTTCTTACCTGTGTACATTTTCCTCTTTTCCGCAATGTCGATCTCAGGCAGAGCTCTTCCACATCGTTGATATGAGGTTTGCAGAAAATGGAAAATGGGCTTCTACTTGACCAAAATCCTGTGTTTTCTGCCTTTTTGATGTTGTCCTTTCTACCCTTACCTTTTTGCAACGCCGATCTCTAATAGGTTCATCCTCAGTTGTTGATCTGAGATCAAATTTGTGGGTTCCAGAAAATGAAAGTCGGGATCTCTTCTTTTACGATGCTAAATTTCATGTTTTCACCTTCCGCTTTATCATTCCTTTCCACACCGTTGATCTTGTGCGATATATCCTTGAACCATAGATATTTCAAATCATGGAAGGTGTAAGTTCAAACATTTTATAACCAAATTGTTGTGTTTCTTCCTTCCTCTCTTCCAATTCTGCCATTTTGCTAAGGGATAATTTTGGACCGTTGATCCTATGCAGAAAATTTACGGACCGTTGATCTTGTGGATCACAAAACGTGGAACTTCACCTTTTCATGACCAAAACTTTTATATTTTTGCTTCTCGATTTCTGCCTTTCTACTTCTTTCTACATCGTCTATCTTGTACGGTAGCTTTCCAAACCATAGATTTTACGGATCGCGAAAAGCGAGATTTCGGCTTTTCATGACCAAATTCTTAAGTTTTCCCTTTCCGATGTCCACCCCTTTTCTATTTTTTGGACCATTGATATTTGGTGGAAACTCTTTGAGCCATTGGATCTGGAATACGGAAAGAGGAAATCGAGTTTTCCAAGTTTTGCAACCCTAAACTTTACCCTTTCTGCTTCCACCCTTTGCTGCTTTTTGAGTCCTTGATTTGTGCAGAAGTTCTCCCTCACCATTGGATCTTGGACTACGAAATTCATAGATCAAGATTCTAACTTTCAAAATCAAACTTCTTTCCTTTTCCACTTCCACCTTTTGTTGGACCATTGATCTTTGAAGAAAAATTTATGGGCCGTAGATCTTGGACTACAAAAGGCGAAAGTTGGGCTTACTACCTTTTCTAACCGATTTTTTACCTCTTCCGCTCTCGACTTTCCTTGGGAGGAAACGGTTTTTCAGCCTTTGATATTATCTGTTGTGCATCACCATTTAACCTAGGGTAGATTCCTCCATTCCTATTTTTTAGAAAATATGAAAACTAGATTTTTCAATTGTTTTGTATTTCTAACATGGAAATGATCCTTTGAAAAACCTGTAGAATCTCTAGCATTTATCAAGTTCATATGATAAATAATTTTTCTGACCTTATTTCTCCATTTAATTTCCAAATCCCTTATCAATTGTTTATCCCAAAAATGGTGCTAACACTGGCATTCCTTGGTTTCATCTCACTTGGAGTAACAATTCAATTGTTGGTTTGAGAAAGCAAACCAACCTTCCGTTGTTTGAATTCATATTTGTAGAGTAGTGTTCTGTGTCCTATGTGGGATACTTTTTGAGGGATGGACTCAATTTTCACATGCTTGGTGTTCATGGCATTTCATCATATACATTTCACACCATGCATGTATCAGGATCACATGGGACCTTGGGATCATTTTTGGTCTCATTGATTTCAATTTTGGGAGAAATAAGCAGCATTGGAGATTTAGTCACCACTTGAGAAGATGATTGTAATCAGAGTAGTGCAACAACAAGCATGGTGGTTCCTCTATAAAAGTTTGGTAACTCAGTACCAACTTCAAAGAGTTATACAAAAGCAAAAAAGGGTGAAAGTTCAGAACATGTTTCCAAAATATGGAGGTAAAGATTATTTGTGCAAAATTTGTTTTTATGGATTTGATTAATCCTTTTGGTGTTAGTGGTGATGTTACAAGATATATCAATATGCACAATCCACGTCTCTCTACTTTTGGGAACATAAAATTGGAGTACATGAGTGCCACTACTCAAATTGAAGATAAATAAAATTAATGAGCAGAACCATAAGAGAGCACTTGGTGCAAAGAAAGGGTTACCAAATGCGGATTCCACTTGGGAATTGTTTCTTCCTGCAACAGATTTCATTCTGAGTCATCAAAATGGGAGACCCCATCAAATTTATGACTAGGTTTCTGGCCATATCTTCCTTATGGGGACTATCAAGTTATAAGTGCTAACCCAAAAAATCCCTCACTAAGCTCTACATCACCTACACCACCCAAGGACATCCATGCACAACCCTCATTTGACCCCATTTGACCCCCACACCCTCAATAATGCTTAAAAATATGAAAAAGGACTTAAAAACCCCTAAAAAGAGCCAAAATAGTTCTCATAGGGGCTAAAGCCTCCAAAAAGGGGCTAAAACCCCTCAAAGGAGCTTAAAACCCCCAAAAGAGATAAAGATGGAGCGAAAGGGGATAAAATCAAAAAAAGGGGGCTAAAGCCCCAACTAGGGGCTTAAAATTCTAAAAATGTTGAGAAAAAGTATAAATAGAGGCGTGGGGTCACTCTAAAATCACTTCTCATCTCCCTATCATTACACTTCCCATGTGAGTGCCTTGAGACCCTTTTCCTCTCAAGCCATTCACCCTCCGTCTCTTCCATTCTTCCATTGAGCCATAACTCCCCATTCCTAAGAGAGGTGCTCTCCCAAGCTAGGGCATGGTGGCCCATTCCAACTAGAGAAGGTATACGTGTATTTTTAGTCTTTTTCTTAGTTAGATTGTAGTTTTCTAACATTATTTATTTGCAGGTTTATTGCTTAACATTTTCTTGCAGGTTTCCATTGATTGCTTGTAGGTTCTCTTATTTTCTAACAGTTTGTACGTAGGGTTTTGGAGCTTGGCCCTAACCTTATGTGCAAAGGGGTTCCATTTTGTTTTCCATTTATTTCCTTCTATTCTTCCATTCTCACAGGAACCCTACCCTTATGTCCTATAGATGGAAGGGTGTCATTCCTACCTGTAGAAAGGGTGAAAGCCCTACTACAAATTTGGCAACCATACCAGGCTAATCCCACAGGATTCCTAGGTTTTATTTCTGCATTTTAGTTTTATTTTCCCTAGTTTAGTTTTCTTTCAAATCTAGATTAGATCTATATTTTCCTGCATTTTTAGTTACTGCCGAGCCTCATCAATGCCAAACTGAGCCCATTTGGCCACACTATAGGTTACTGTCAGCTGAATATGGCTCAGGTTCAAGAAATTTTCATCTTTTGGAGGAGGTTGCTCTTATCGGGCTGAAAGGTGCGACCAGGTCGGTCATTCAGGCCCAAAAGGTGCGACAAGGTTGCTCATCTAGGCCCAAAAGGTGCGAATTCATCCCAAAAGGCAGATCACTTTTTTCTGCAGTTTCTGAGCGACCCCCTTACCTATTTTGGGGAAAATTTGGCGACCCCCTTGCCACATTTGCCCCAAAAAGAGGGATATGTCTCTCAGATTCAGATTTTTAAAGATTAGGGACTGTCAGTGCGGCTCATCAGCCTCTGTCCATCAAATCTGTGTCTATTTCCTTTCAGTATCTGTTTAGTTTATTACAACATGTGTAAATCAATGTTAAATTAAATGGTAAATTGGTTAATTAATTTGTTTAAATCTTGAATCAAAAAATTACTGTAGGTTTCAATTCTTAAGTTGAAATTAACATCGTTACTGACCCTTCCTCCTCTACCCAGTCATCACCCTTCATGGTATTCTGGGATAAGATGAAGGGTGAAGCTCATATAGTAATAGGCACTTCACCTATCATTTTTCTAAACCACTAAAAACGGGTGACTTGGAAGGTAGATGGGGTGGAGACCGATGGGGGTTTCACGGCGTTCGTGTCCTCCCTATTGACCGACCTTGCATCTAGAGAGTGACCTAAGGATCTACAGATGGGATTAGTCCCATTTTGTTGAGAGCCCAACACTCTTTCCTGGTTGAAGAGAAATACAAGTGTAAGGAAGTCACCTAGTCAGGTTCAGATTCATATTCAGGTATGGCATGCATTCAAATTTCTGTTTACAATTTACATCTATGTTAAACAATCTACTCACATTATAGTTTTTGCAATACAATCTCTGTCGAATATTCATAAACCATACATGCAGGCACTAAATTTAATAGAAATATAAAATACATACACACAAACCATACCACATAAAAACAACCAAACTCAGTTCATGACGCTGAGCTAGCCTTTAAAATTTATAATTTACACTAATTCAACAATCTACAGTATTTGAGGACATGAGTGCCTGACTGAATTAACTATGGGAAGTACTTGGGCTCGGTCCAGAAACTCATTGTGAGGAGTACCACAGGAACCCCAAAGTAGTTGGTCGTTGAGAGGAATTGCCAAGCGAAACGAGCAACAACCCCCATTGATTGACTAGCACTCCCATGAAGAAAAAATCCAAGCGCTGTCTTCTGGAAGTCTTAGTGTCTGAGTGACCACCTAAAGACAATAGGAAGCCATTAAAACTAGGGTCCAAAAGTCATTACCATATTTCACCACTTGAAATACAAATCAGACACAATTGATCCCCCACGTTCTTCCTCATGCCTGAGTGGCGATCCACCACAGTTCGGGTCCTTGAATCAATACCATCAAGACCATTCTCAATGACCCTCTACACCATCAGAAGGCCACATAGCCTCTTATTTAGACTCAAAATCATACCAATCTAAGCCAAATTTGCATCCTGCACCATCTAGCCCCATTATTGGTGCAAACCCGGATCCATTTTCCAGCTTAGTGATTGGAAGTGTACCCATGTCCATACCCGACAACACCACCAACAACCCTACTGGTGGTCCCAACATGGTCATGCAAACCATCATAATCCAGCTATCACCACCCATTTGACCAGTCAAGTTGTCCCACCCATAACACATGGGGGTAGTGTCCCTTCCATCCACACTGTCCCACTTGGCATGCCTAGGGGAAATGGCCCTTCCACCTACACTACCCCTCCTATCACACATGGGGGTAGTGCCCCTTCCAGTCACATAGTTCTGTTTTCCACACTCTGGGGCAGTGGCTTGTCCACAACGGTGCCACAAGTACCCCTAGTTATGCAGGTGCATGATGTCCCTGCAAACCTCACCACCATTGTTGCCCCATCTCACATCAACCTTGGGTCAAACTTTCCTTTCATGGCACATCTCAACTTGCTTGACTTGGCTCAGTTAATAAATGACCCTATCTGCGATCAAACGTTTCGCCCCCCCATTCCAACCAAACTTCCCTCAGACATTCCTAAGTTTGAAGGAAAGGCAGGGGAGTACCCCCAAAACCACATCATCATGTTTCACCTATGGTGCTCATCAAATAGCATTGTATATGATTCAATTAGGCTCAAACTGTTCCAACACACTCTCACAGGTGCTGCAGCCAAGTGGTACATTGAGCTACCACAATCTAAGTACCCAGATTTTAACTCCTTAGCTTTCACGTTCCTGAAATATTTCCAAATCCCCATTAGATATGATGAAGGGGTGGAGATCTTGTTATCTTGCTGCCAGGATACTGCGACCCACATAACCGACCACATCCATGAGTGGTGTTGATGCCATAGTTTGTGCAAGATTCAAGTTGAGGACAGGATCTTCCCGGATTGGTTCCTAAAAACTTTGCTACCACCTATAGCAAAGGACGTCGCATCTGAACGTCCCCAATCCAAAGAGGAGGCCATCTTGAAAGCCCAATAGTTTGATTTTATCTATGCACAGTCTAGATACCTTTACACTGTCATTCCATATGCTCCTCGTGTAGGAAACTCTTATCGGGATGCACCAAGGGCATCCCATGCTGTAGATGGCATCATAGGTTCTGTCTCCCACCAACCATAACACCATCCGACACCACCTACAATACCACCACAACCAAGCAACACCCCTAGTGTTTCCTACCAAAACCAAATTCTGAACTATGCAAGAATGGCATCCCAGTCCAGAGCCACAACTTCTTATGCACAACCTGTGCCACCGCAGCAGGCCTAGGAATTAGCTTGGACGACACAGAAATATGCGGGAGAAATTCCCACATTTGTGGCACCTAACCCCAAATTCTACTACACACCACCTGTACAAGCTGCTCAAGCCCCTGCCCCGGCTCCACCTGCTCCATCGGGATAGGTGTTTGCACAGCAAAACCATCCCAACTAGCCAGCCCCCAACAACCAACAAGGGAAAGTCAGGAATAACTGACCCCAGAACCAAGGCAACAATCAACCATAGGGAGGTGGTCAACAACCAAATCCTCCCAACAATGTTGCGATGAACCGGTCATCCCAAAATCCTCAACAACCAAATGCACCAAGACGCAATGCTCTGTTGTGTACAAACCAACCGTGCACACTATGCGAGGTCTATAGGAACTACACACATGAATGCCCCTTCATGTGTCACGCCAAGAAATCCATTCACAATGAGGTTCAACATGCTACCAATGCAGCAGCCTAAGCTCAACCCAACCCGGCACCACCAGGGCCCCCACCCATGGTCCTTCAAAACCCATTACTAGTCCAAGGACTGGTAGAAACTGTACCTACTCCCCAACCCAATCCCAATGCCCCGGGGGCACCTCCAATAGTAGAAATAGGTGTTCACCACCTGCTAGCCATGACAACTGAAGAGGCCAATTTACAGACCAGACAAAATCAATATGGAACCAACATCGAACCCGCTGACACATCAGTGGAATCTACATCTAAAACAGCCAATGCACCTATTTAGCTACCCCCTTTCCCTCCCCTCCCCCCCATACGACGGGTTGCCAACAACATCACGGCTAGAGCTGCTATAAGCTACAACATTGTGGATGACATGGCCCAAACAAATACAACCATGTCAACTCTAGAGGTACTCAAAACTTGCCCAATGCAGCGAAAATCCTTACTAGCCACCCTTGGTACTATAGACCCCTCTGACTCCAAGTTGATCACATTCGACATGGAGAATGGAGAACCGGAAATGCCATCAACCATTTCCTTCCAAATCATGGTGTCTATCTAGAATTTGGTCATGCACCGGTGCATAGTCGATGAGGGGTCATCCATGTTCATTATGTCCACCCTAGTCTGGCAGAAGCTTGGATCCTCAATTCTGCAACCATCATCTACTACTCTAAGGGCTTATGATGGCCACCCCACTAAATCCCAAGGAATCCTCCCTCATGTCCCCATCACATTAGCTGGAAAAATAGTACTAATTGGTGTAGAGGTTGTCAATTCTCAATTGGACTATAACCTTCTCCTCAAAAGAAGTTATATGTACACCATGAGAGCAGTAGCATCAACTATTTTTCATCTCATGATGTTCCCCCACAAAGGGAAAATCATAAAAGTTGACCAACTGACTTATCATGATCCACAAGGGCTAATGGCACCCGCCAACATTATCCCTATGATCACCACCATTGATCCACAAGGGCTAGCCACACCTGCCAATGTTATCCCTGTGGTCAATGCCATGGTTGACAACATACCAACCTCCCCATTGTTGAATGTGGGCCTTGGGTTGTTTTCTGATACCACCATGACAACTTCTTTCCCCTTAGTGTCACCACCACCGACACCAAATGAGACTTCGAACTTGTGCATTCTCTCATCCAGCACTGCTACACCCAAACATCAACCACAGCCACATCCCCAACTGCAACCACAACACCATCCACAGCCACAACACCATCAGCAGCCGCAACATCATCAGCAACCGCAGCATCATCAACAACTGTAGCATCATCCACATCCTCAACATTATGCGCAACTTCCACCACAACCTCATCCCCACATGTAACCATCAGGGAGTTATCTAGGCATCTCCCTAGTCCACACAATTCCCTTCCTCTTTCCCCCGCCTGGTGTCATGAGCAAGCCATTAATGGCTACCTTAAACTTACCCAATTTTACATTGGGAATTTCCATGTGGTACCTTGATCCACTAGCCCAACCACCAATTCCCTAGGTAGTCTTAACCCCCGTGTAACCCATTGCGGTGGAATCTCATCCTCAACCCGACCCACAAAAACCAACCACCACACTCACACCCGCACCACCCCACCCAAAAAAGGCTAGGAGAAAAAATGTGAAAGCTACTGCTGAACCTCGACAGATCCCACCTTGCACTGTCTGCGAAGAACAGAGCCATTGAACTCAAAGCTTCCTTGATATTCCCATAATCCGTGCACATTTGGATGCCATGGCTACAACAAAAAAACTCCCTGTGGTTGAACTCCCAAGCGAGCCAATAGTGAGAAACAAGTCATTGCAAATAAACCATGTTTGCACCCTTTGATGATTGTATGGACACTATTATCACCACTGCCAAGACTTGTCTGAGTTCCGAATGGATCTATCCAACCTTCGACAACATTCCCTTGAATCTGAGATCACTATGATCGAAGAAGTTCACCGCCCACCTCCTTCTTCAGACACTGTGTCCATTTACATGATGTTCAGTTCTACAGACCCTCTTGTCTCCACCATCATCGACAGTCCATTAGACCTATCTCTTCGTTGTTTCCACAATGATGAGGATATACTTGAAGCCTTAACCGCCCAGGAATATCCATGGGATGACATGCACCATCACTTGTTCTTCCTCCTTGAAGAACTTGTGTCCCAATCTGACCCGTTTTCTGTGGAAACCAAATATTTCATTCATGGGAAAGTCGGCTAGTTCAAAAATCCCATTTTGGCACCAAATTCCTTTGAAGAAAAGAACATGGCCAACATTTCTCCAACCATAAAAATCAAAATCTCAACCAATCCTAAGGTTGTTGAAGAAATCATGCTGGGGGCATCTTGCTCGATGGAAGAAGACACTGCCTACAAAGTTCTCTTCCAAGAATTTCCCAATATCTTTTCCTGGTATTACACTGAAATGCCCGAGTTGGATCCATCCATTGTGGAACACCACATCAACACATGGCCCGATGTGGCCCTCGTGCACCAAAAGCAATAGCACATCCACCCCTCCAAAGCTGCTGCGATCAAAGATGAAATTGAGAAGTTGTGCATAGTTGGATTCATTTACCCCATTGCGTACACCACTTGGGTTTCTAATCCTATTCTCTTGAATAAAAATCAGGGTACCATCCACGTTTGCATAGAATTCCATGATCTAAATGGGGTGTGTCCAAAAGACAACTTCCCAACACCCTTCATCGATCAGATTATCAATGCATGCGCTGGACATGAGGTCTTTTCTTTCATGGATGGATTTTCTGGATATAACAAAATTCAGATCTGGAAACAAGATCGTTACAAGACTACATTCACAACCATGTGGGGCACATTCTCCTATCGAGTAATTCCCTTTGGTCTGAAGAATGCTGGAGCCATCTTCCAGTGTGCCATGACATATTGTTTCCATGATCTAATCCATATCATATTGGTCTACCTGGACGATCTTACCACTCGATCACCAAAATGAGCACAACATATGGACGACTTGTGGCAAGTATGTTTATGTTGCTGCAAGTACCAAATTCGCCTGAATCGCCTAAAGTGCATTTTTTGTGTCCCCGCAGGCCATCTACTCGGGTTCATCGTATCGCACAAAGGGATAATGGTACACCCCCTCAAAGTTTAGTCTATCCTTGATCTCCCTTCACCAAAAACTCGGCACCAACTACATATCTTCCAAGGTAAGGCCAACTTCCTTCACTGTTTTGTACCAGAATATGCAACAAAATCCCACAGATTCATTCTCTTGCTCCACACAAAAATCCCCTTTGTTTGGGATCAGCAAGCATAGGAATCATTTGAGACACCCAAGCAAGCCCTGGCTTCTGCACCATTACTCTCAGCACCAGACTTCACCCAAGACTTCATTTTCTATGTTTCAGCCTTGAACAATGCCACTGCTGGAGTCTTGGTCTAGGAAGATGATGCTTGCCATGAGCACGTGATTTATTACATCAGTTAGAAGCTGAAAGGTCCCCCACTAAGATATTCACACAAGGAGAAATTGGCTCTCACCATCATCTTCTTGGCTCAGAAGTTGTGCCACTACATCATTGCAAACCATACTCGTGTAGTGGCTGATTCTAACCCAATGTGGTACCTCTTAATCCATCGCCTTCTACAAGGTCACGTGGCCAAGTGGGTAGTCTTCCTCCAAGAATTCGACTTAGAATTCATTTCCCCAAAAAGCACAAAGGCACTCACGCTAGCCATGCTCATGACCAATCTTCTCCCATTAATTATGTCATCACCTCCCAAGGATGACCTGCCTGATTATTTCCTATTCATCATATCCATGGAGGACCCATGGTATGGGGACATCCTTCTGTATTTACGAACACATAAGTTTGTAGCACACTTAAACCATGAGTACAGGTGACGCATTCGACATCAATCCATTCAGCACCTGTTGATTGGAGATGTTTTATATCATCGAGGCATTGATACCATCCTATGTCATTTCCTCACCTGTGACGAGGCCGAGACCATCCTCAATGACTTTCATAGTGGATCCTATGGTGGCCACCTTTTAGGTCTGGAAACTACCCAGAATATTGTACATGCTGGCTACTTCTAGCCTTCCATCTTTGCTGATTGCATAGATGCAGTCAAGCATTGTTGCAGCTGTTAGCTCTTTTCCCCAAAGGCAAGAACCCCCCATTCACCATTACACCCCGTAGTCATAGTTGGTCCCTTCTGCAAATGGGAAATCAAATTCATGACAATAAACCCTACCTCATCCAATGGTCATAAATAAATCATTATGGCAGTTGATTACTTCACTAAGTGGGTCGAGGCCATTCCCACATTTGATTGCAAAAGTGAAACGGTGACACGCTTCTTTTTCAACCATGTTATTTCACAATTTGGTGTTTTTAAACAGTTGGTCTCATACCATGGTAAACACTTTGAAGACACTGTTTGGATTGAGCTTTCAACCATGTTGAAATTCGAACACCAGTACTCATCTTCCTACTACCCCCAGGGCAACGACCAAGTTGAAGCAGTCAACAAAATAATCAAAACAATGCTCCAAATAATGGTAGGAAACCATACAACCAACTGGCATCACATGTTGTTCTTCACCCTATGGGCTTATCGCACGTCCACAAAAACTGAAACCGGTTTCACCCCTTTCTGCCTAGTACATGGCGTCGAATCAGTACTCCCTATAGAGTGTTAGATCCCATCCCTCTGCCTCACGGTATAACTCCTCCCTAATACTTCGCCTTTGGAAGAGGGACTCCTCCAACTTGAGAAAAACATAGAAGACCATCGAGCTACCCTCCAAGCCATCGAAGCAGCGAAAAAATGGTCAAAGGCCCACTATGACACCCATGTCCACCCTCACACCTTCAGGGAAGGCGATATGGTTCTAGTCTGTGACAAACCCAATGACAAGTTGGGAAAAGGAAAATTCAATTCAATGTGGTATGGCCCATACGTCATCCACCATTGCCTCAAAAAAGAGGCATAAATCCTTATTGACTCTGATGGACAACTCTTGGAGAATCCCTGCAACGGGCTCTACCTCAAGAGATTATATGCTTAACATCACCAACGAGTCGTTTTATTTTCCTCTTTTGTTTTTTAATATTTTTTACCACAACTCAAGGGTAGCACCATTAGCTGCTAATCCGAAGTCACCTGGAATCTGTTCGAGAGACCTCTCACACCTCCGGGCCCAAATTTCTATCTTCTTATGAGACCATCATCTCATGTTAAACAAGTAATTTTGAGGACCACTTTCTGGAAGTTACCTGAATTTATGAGCCACATCATAGTGAATGTAAGTGTCTCTAGACCTGTACTTGCATCACGCTTTCCTTCCGCCACTCATGTGGGTTCTTAGGCCACCACCCGAAAGGCACATCATTTTTATTTTTAGCATATAGTTGTTTAATCCACCCACCACACCTTACACAGGTCCCTGAACCATGATCTAGAGGATGGATCATTTCCTTTGCATGTATTTAGCATATAAATGCCTCCGTACTTGCACTCATATCACATGTAGTCAATTCTTGCCACCACAACTCACACACAATTCTCTTGACCTCTATCCAAGATCCACCTCGGTTTTCATGCCTCTTCCGCACTGATTCGCATGCCTATGCCGCAATCTATCCCGTGCATGTATTGGTATGTTTAAGAGCCACCTGCTCCATCCATACTGCATGGATGACCTTTGGACCACTGTCCACTGTCTCGACCTGGGGCACCACCAATGCCACCGTGATCGGTTGACCATACTAAAGTTTCTTTTAA
Organism: Pseudotsuga menziesii; assembly: GCA_001517045.1. Lineage (NCBI taxonomy): Eukaryota > Viridiplantae > Streptophyta > Pinopsida > Pinales > Pinaceae > Pseudotsuga > Pseudotsuga menziesii. The sequence goes on from LPNX010094702.1 coordinate 540,355, forward strand.
ACTCTTTTCTAACTCCTAAAAGAATGAGAGGATGGTTGAGCATAGTTGCTTCCTTTCCCGCTCATTAAAGTATAGGAAAGGGCATCTACATCATGTCATTTATCTCCTTTTGCAAACCATGTAGACTACCATATGAAAAGGACCACCTTGGCATATTCAAGCCAAGACTGTTCCCCTCTACATCCTTTTATGCTTTCTTGGGTAGAGGGGCTAAACTTTACGAAAAAGCTCACCATGGGTTGTCGTTAAGCTCTTTTCTAGCCTTCTCAGCAAGAAAAGATTACCGAGCAAACTTGGTTTCATTCATTCTCGTAAAAGTATCTGAATGACTGTCCAGTTAGTATAGGTTTAACCTTTTTCGGCATGACTGGACTACCAATGGTAAAGAAGTCTCTCATCCCATAAAGTATGGGTGAGCTCTCCTATGTATAATTTTATCCTTTTTCGGGAATAGGAGACTACCAACAAAAAAGAGCCCCCACTGGAGTCTTCTTCATGCTTTCAGACTCTCTAAAATTGAAAGCACCATCGAGCATTTACTTTCTTGAGCTTGCCAGAAATCCACGAGATTGTACCACAACGGTGTCTCTAGACACCACCCCACAAATAACAGTTCAACAACATTCCCACATTGGGTCACCTTTGTTCAGAGTACTCTACGATGTGTCTTCCTTAGATCCCATCAATATCAAAAGTGTCTACCTCCCCCAAGTATTTCCCATATGCACTGATGTTCTCTGTATTATAGCTAAGATCCCTTTCACATGAGTTAGTTTCATTTGTTTCCTGGTCCGCCCTGCCGTTATACTCTGAACAAAGGAAGTTTGAGTCCACTACACTCCCTCTGCCCCTGTTCAACTCCTTCCATTCCCCCCCCCCCATTCAGTGGGTTAGTCCTCAGATTGTCTCACATCTTTCGGTTATCTCCCTCACGCTTCTGGTCAAGGAAACACCATTTCCTTGACCAAGGGTAGGTCTCCCTCTGTCGATGACAACACATGTATTCCAGGGGATAGATCCAGAGATCCTTGTATCCTAGTTTCATTAACCTCATTGATGAGTTCCTTGGACTACTTGATAGGAGTCCTTAGTGCCTCTCGGGATGGTTGTTTCTCATGTGCTTAACTCCATATACATCATCGCATTGTCGAGATTGGTTTAGGGTATTGGTCCATGCAACATGTAGTATTTGGTCGAAGACCCCAAATGTCACTTGAATTTAGCACATTGATGAGTCTATTTGAGGGACCACAACAGGTTCATGTCCCTTATGATTTTTGAGTTGCGTTGGAGACAGTGTTCAGAAGCCCCAGCAGTGCTTCTATATAGATTTATGATTGATGCAGCATACTTGTACTACAGAGACTCTGACTCTCCGTCAGTAAAATACGTACCATTCCAGATCCAACAAACCATCAGTCATGAAGATATAGCATTCCATGAGAATGCCATGGGTCCAATGTAGCAGTTCTTCAGATCAGTATTGTATTCAGCCTCTCATTGAGGCAACCAATATTATAACAACAGTTGTACATGATTGACTTTTGTATTATAGAGCTTAGATCACATTATTCTTTTGACATTGTTACGAGCATGGGGATGCTCGCCTCATCCATATACATGTAACACATTATTCGTATCTCACCCATTGATGGGAACCATATTAATACATAAAAAAAAGCCACCATGCCCCAACCTAGGAAGCACCACCTCTCCCCAAGAAAATCCTATGATGTCCGTTGGCCATACGATGAGCTCTTGCCCTCACATGTCAGGGGGAAATCTGTTAACCCCAAAAATCACTCACTAAGCTCTACATGACCTACACCACTCAAGGACATCCATGCACAACCCTCATTTGACCCCATTTGACCCCCACACCCTCAATAAGGCTTAAAAATATGAAACATGGGTTAAAAACCCCTAAAAAGAGCCAAAATAGCTCTCATAGGGGATAAAGCCTAGACCAGGGGCTTAAAACCCTAAAAATCTTGAGAAAAAGTATAAATAGAGGGGTGGGGGCCACTCTCAAATCACTCTCATCTCCCTATCATTATGCTGCCCATGTGAGTGCCTTGAGACCCTTTGCCTCTCAAGTCATTCACCCTCCCTCTCTTCCATTCCTCCAATGAGAATTTTTAGTTCTTGTTTGAATGTTTAGTTCACATAACAAAGACCCCAATGCTAGTGTTTTTACTGATACTAGTGGATGTGTGTATGATATCCTACATCTAGACTCGCCCATAATATACTCCATTTTTTACATGATGACTTTTCCTCTGTCACCCATGACCTGATTGCTTATCAAATAATTCATGGTTCTCAAATCCACTGCATCACTGCTAGACCCCCTTTCATGCCTTATACAGATCCCATTAAGTGGGAATTCTACCATGTGAGCCCTAAGGAATGCTCTTTTGATGACCATGTCAATACCCCCATTGCCTCGTTCCATCCTGATTTATTTACTAGGGCTTATGCTCTTGGACCTCCCAGATAGCTTTTAACATCAAAATTTCTCGATGAAGCCATATCCCAGTTCAATTATGAATAGGTGGTCAAATATTGGATGGATAATCCAACCTTGTTCGTCCCTACAACAACTAATTCCTACCCAATTTACTAGTTTAGGGAACCATTCTCTTTCTTGGAATCTATGTTTTGTCTATATGGGTCACCGATTTGTTCCATGTTCTAAGCTAAATGGGTTCCTATGGAGCACCACATTTTTCTTACAAGTGATTAATTCAATTGGGAACAGGTTTTATCATTCAATTTGAAATATGAAATTGAAAAATATCATAAGACCCCAACGAACCAGAAGATGCTTTGTTATGGATGCATTCTGTGCAACTTCTCATTTCCTTGCCTTAAAATGGAATTGGACCAAGGATTCTCCACCTGTACAGATATACTGCTCTGATATTTTGGAGGATAACTTTGTGCCTCGAATTTATGATCTTTGTAACCTATTTCTTGGGTCGATGTATTATAAAATTTTGAAGGCTGACGCTCCGACATTTTCTGAGAGAGCCAGGGCACTAATTTCAGTACATGGAAACTCATATGTCATAGAATATTTATCTTATATGATAATTTGGGGAAGCAATACGGTGCATATACTACCCATAATAGTTCCTGATCGTATGGTGTTACAGGAGTTCGCCTTTTAGACTGTCATCGATGGGTTTTTTCCAAAGTTGGAAAGGCACAAGAAAAAGGCTTGGCCCAAATGTTGGCTACTATGGGCAGATCCGGGTTTACTTATAATGTACCAACAACACCCCTAACTCACTGGCCCTTTCGGCAACAGACCGTAGAGCGGCCTGAAGTCTCACCTAAAGTGATCTTAGATGGGTTGGCTAAAGACTCAAGTGTCCTTAAACATGTTCTGTAGCATCCTGGTGTCTCGCAGCTCTTCTTAGCCAACGAGATATTTTTGTGAGTCACAGTTCTCCCTTCCTTGCAGAATTTGATAGGGGGAGGACTCCTATCACATCGCAGCGACTAGGATGATGCGCAAACTCTCCCTTCTATGTTTCTCACCATCTGCGATATCTCGCACCGCAGCTCCTCTGTCAATGCGATATCGCCTTTTGTCAATGCGATATCTCCTATAGTATGACCCAATGTGACTCTCAAGGTCCAAAGGGTTTCCCACTGGGAGGAATAGCTCAGCTAACCTCCAACAGGATGTTAAAAAACCTTACACGAACTTCACGGTTCAACACACTCACATCGCTATACTTAACTTATTGAATAAGTATACGGGATGCACTTAACAGAGTGACTATTACTGTGTGAAACAAGCACTAATAAACTCATAAGCAGACACTTGATACATTTAAACTCGCCTTTAACCTTCTATAATGCTGTAACTGAATGAGAACATACAGACATTTACTAACTGATATATGCCATTCATGTAACAGATAACAGATAGCAACTAAGTAAAGCATAATCACATGAAGCAGTCACATAACACACTGATTTTATGTGGTTCACTTCCAGGGTAGAAGCTATGTCCACGGGAACTGGTTTATATATTATAACTTGGGAGAGTAAACATAGTTCCGCTGCAACCTCATATGTAGCTAAGATCTTCTGGGTAACTCCGCGCACATCACCGGGAGCCCTTCTCTCTTAGATCTCTTCTCTTCTTATATTGCTTCTCTTACAATATACTCTTCCTCTCTCTCTCTCTCTCTCAATCCCTGCGGATTGTTACATACATACTCTAGGAGTTAGCTACTGGTTACAGTAAGATACTACATACTGAATAATAGAACCAGAGCTTGGCTCTTCTATAATACAAAAGACCTATGAGCTAACAGATCATCGAATGACTAGCTAAATGTATAAATAGCTAACAGACTGTCCGACTAGTTGAATAGCTAACCTTTTACAATAAAAAATACATCCCTTTATAGGCGGCCCAAAGGTCTCCCCATTACAACACTGTGGACCTCTCCCAACAGTAACCCAAAACCCTAACTGTGATAGTTGGTCTATCTGTACTCGAACTGCCGCTTTCCGTCACACCACAGCTTCCTGCAGTCTTCCACGCTTCCCGGTGCTGACCGTGGGTACTAGAACCGCTTCCTTTTCTATCCTTCGTCTTCAATACCTCGGCCTCATTGCTCCTTTTCCTTTATGAGGGTAGCTGATCCCTCTTGTCTTCGCCACTTCCTTAAGTGCAGTGGTTGAGCTTTCTCCTCTCGACTGCTTAGGTACTGTTACCTTTGACTTACTCATTCCAAAACAATAGCTTTTCCTGTAGCTTCGAGACCCTACTCCAACAGTCCCCTAACACTTACTTGTGGCTCATGCCTGAACCACTAACAGCTGGTTTCTCTTGCTGTAGCTTCTCCTTGGCTTCCTGCGAAGTCCTTGTAAATCTCTGTCAAAGTCTTGCGACTTCTTTCTCCATAGCTTCGACACACTCTTGTGTCGTTTCAAGCATAGCTTGACTGATGCTTGAATCTTCTGTAAATATAGTTCATAGGTCTCTCGTATCTTTCCTTCCCTTATTGTCATGCTCTCGCTCTCATCGCTTGCGAGGCCTGATATACTCCAAAGTTGTCTATAGGTTTTTTCTTGGGTCAGCAACTCTTTGAAGGATCTTAAGCTCTTGAGAAGCCTTCCACATATATCTTTTCCTCTCTATCTAGGTTAGAACTTGTATCACAGAGGAAATATAAATCTGTATCTTCCATCCTTCTCAAACATTTCATTCAGTCTGGAGCCTTCTTATGCGAAAGGTATACAAACTAGGAATTCTATTCCGAGAACAAGCCTTTGTCTGCATCTTGAAGTTCTGCTTGTTCGGTTTGTTTTCCCTTTCACTTTTCTTCTCAGCAAATTTCTCTAGGTATTCATGCTGCTTGTGTTCTGCATATTTTCATTCTTGACCTTTGGAACCTCTTGTTCTTCTCTTAGCTGATGAGATAGGTCATCTTCCTTCTTCCGTTGCCTTCTTTTTCTCATTTTTACTTTCTTCCTGGCTAGATATTTATTCTCGTCATTCTTCTATTTAGCTTTCTTATCTTTAGTGATCTTCTCATCTTTCTGCTTCTCTGCAGCAAAGAATTTGATGACAGCTTCTACATCCTGCGCTTGACTCCTCATCCTTGGCGGCTGTCTGACCTGTGATGCACCTAATTTCACAACCTTGGGCGGCGTCGTCATAGCATACTGGAGGCCACCACTCTGGAATCATCTCACAATGTCTTATAAAGGTTCCTCCTTGGATAGAACCCAATCGGTGCAATACTCTGGATGGGAAATGGCTATGAAATTAGGGAAAACTAGCACTCTGTAACTGGGGTATCTTTTCACAAAGAAAAATATGCAACTTGCTCTATAGCTCTCTGAAATTGCCAAAGTAACCCTTCCATATGGATGATCTTTATATTTATAACAAAGGTGATACTCTGTGACTCAACGGTCCTGTAGACTAGACCTGCCGGCAGTATTAATTCCATGGAAAAGACAACACTCGTCGTTTCGATCCTCATTAATTGCTGAAATCTGATCAAATTTCCCTCGAAACATGTGTGCAGGTGTCAGTCTTGTCGAAGATTTTACCAAATTAGGAAAAATCATTATATTGTTGCCAAATATAGGGCAACGAATACCTGTCGTATCCGGATTAACTGCTTGTCAGAGGGCGAAGTGACTGGCCCTCTGTCCTTTTTCAACATTGGCTACATGGCACGGGGAAACATCGCCTTGCTGCGATGCCTCACCGCATCACCTGCACAAAACAACTTACTCCGTAATTTTTTTTTTCCCGCAAGCATCCTATGACTTGCACAAAATGAACCGTCCTCATGCGATTCCTTGTACTTAGAATATCTGCCGGTGTAGACTAATTCTCGGTGCGATGCCTCCTTTCAACTACACTAGGCATTTGCACTTTCATACACTGTCTGAGTTAGGCCTGAGAGGTGGGGTGTCTATCACTATAGAGCTTGAGCCTACTGCCATTAATCAACGTGGGAAGAATCTCTCCATTCAGTTTGCTGAGTTGAATGGCACCTCCTTCTGTAACTTGCTGAATCTGATATGGCCCCAACCAATGCGTCTTGAACATTCCTGGAAAATTAATAAACTTACTATCATAAAGGAGCACTAGGTCTCCTGTCTGAAAAGTCTTACTCTTAATGTGCCTGTCATGACAAGCTTTTTCTCGTGCCTTCTGCACTTTCTGATGGAATCCTGCGATGAATCTGTCTTCCTTTAAGGCAAGCAGTTGCACTAGTCTTTCATTTATCATGTCTATATCAGCTATCCCGGTAATTTGAGCAACTTTTAAACTGGGAATAATATATTCCATAGGCATAAAAGCCTCTTGTCCATACACCAAGCTGAAAGGTGTGTGCCCTGTAAGTTTCTTGCATGTAGTCCTATAAGCCCATAATACAGCGTTAACCCTTAGGTCCCAATCATTTCTTTGGTTGTTACAAATCTTAGTAAGAGCAGTTTCTATAATTTTGTTAAAGGCCTCCATCATACCATTAGCTTGTGGGTGGTAGGGAGTGCTCTTATGGTGTTGTATTTGGAATTCCTCTGTCAAGGCTTCAACAGTGCGATTCAAAAAATGTGTGCCTTGATCGCTCATCAAAATTACTGGACATCCAAATCTACTGATGATGCTTTCAAAAATGAACTGTACAACTGTAGCAGCATCACAATTCCTTACTGCTTTGTCCTCTACCCATCTGGTGAGGTATTCTGTTCCTGTGATGATGTATCTCGCACCAGTTCATTTTCCTGGTGGGTTGATAGGACCCACAAAATCTATAGCCCATTTTTCAAATGTGCGTAGTGTAATCTGTGGTCATAGCGGAATTTCATCTCTTCGTGAATGTTTTCCTACCCTCTGGCAGATATCGCAGCATCTGCAAAACTCCTTAGTATCTTTGTGTAAAGTAGGCCACCATAATCCTGCAGCTAAGATTTTTTGAGCAGTCGGCTTTCCCGCGAAATGACCTCCTACAGCACCTGAGTGTGCTTGTCTGATAATGGCCTCTTTCTCATGCGGCATAACACATTTGCGCAGGAATTCATCTGGACCTAAATTGTATAAGTTCCCTGTGATCAATGTGAAGTCTGCTGCTTTAACAACTAGCTGTTTCTTTTGATGCTTAGTAAACTCAACAGGTGCCCATCTTGTGGTGAGAAAGTGAATGATATCAGTGTAGTACTCATCTGCGATCTGAATAACAAACAATTGCGCATCTGGAAAATTGTCCTCTAGGTTACTTGGTTCTTCTCTTGAGTCTATCCGCGACAGATGATCAGGTCTGGCATTTAATCTTCCTGGTTTTACAATGATTTCAAAATCATACTCCTAAAACATGAGTAACCATCTAAATATTCTTCCCCCTAACACTGGCTTATTGAACAAGTACTTTAAAGCGGAATGGTTAGTAAACATCTTGAATGAGGCACCCAACAGGTAGTGCCTAAACTTCTGTAGAGAATACACCATAGCTAAACCTTCTCTCTCTGTAGTGGTGTAGTTCTTTTCTGCAGTGGATAGCTTTCTGCTTGAGTATACGATAGGGTGATCAATACCCCCTTCTCCTGGCTGGGTTAAGACGATCCCCAGTGCGATGCTAGATGCATCCACATGTACATGAAATGGCTTGGTCCAGACTAGAAATACTAAGATGGTTGCTGTAACCATCTTTTCTTTGAGAGTGTCTAGACTTTTCTGGCATTCCTCATTCCATAGGAATTTGGCGTCTTTCTTTAACAGCTTTTCCATCGGTGTTGTGATCTTTGCGTAACCCTTGATGAATTTTCTATAGTACCCGGTGTGACCAAGTACTATCCTTAATTGCTTGACTGAGTTGGGTGCTGGAAGATTTACAATGATGGAAATCTTTGCAGGATCTACCATCAAGCCTTGTCTACAAATAATGTGACCCAACAAAATACCAAATGGCACACAAAATATACATTTTCTCAAGTTCAGAGAAATCTGGTACTACCTACATTTCTCTAACATCAGTCTTAAATCTTGTATGTGCTTGTCGATTAATCCAAATATAGTCCAGTCATCAAAATAAACCTCTATGAATTTATGGATGTATTCTTTAAATACAGCAACTACTACTCTTGAAAAGATAGCTGGTGCATTTTTAAGACCAAAGGGCATTACCGTATACTGGAATGAGCCCCATTCTGTCGCAAAAGTGGTCTTATATTGATCTTCTGGATGGATTCTGATATGGTGATAGCCTGAAAAGCCATCAGTGAAGGAGTAGACCTCTTGTCATCCCACATTTTCTAACACTTCATCAGTAAACTGTGTCGGGAATGGGTCATGAAGTGATGCATCGTTGAGTTTACGTAGATCGACACAAATTCTGATTTCTCCTTTGGTTTTCTTTTCTTTCACAACCATGGGACTAACCCATTTGCTTTCTTCTACAGGATCAATGATGCATGCTGCTAGCATCTTATCGATCTCATCCTTAAATTTTTATTTATACCGTGGATTTAATTTGTATGGACGATGTTTGACTGGCCTAGCATCCTCTTTCAATGGTATCCTCATTACTCCCAGATCTCCTACTATTCCCTTCATTTCTGTGAACTTAGTGGGGAATAAGTCCTGATAGTCATGTAACAGATCTGCAATGTGTGCTACTGTTTCATCATCCTAATAGTCTCCAATTGAGGTAAACTTTGGTTCTGTGTCTGTGCCAATATTGACATTTTTAATCTTGATGGGGTCTGTGATAGCTGGAATCTGTAGCTTCGGTCCATCAACATCGCGAGTTCCTTTTGACTCCGGAATGTTGATGCTACGAGGATCCTCATCATCATCCTCTGGTTCTGCTGTGAAGTTATAACACTCGAGCACATCTTCTAACTGGATGTCCCACTCAGGTTGAGTATGTACTGATAGGGTACAGTCCTCAAATATCTTAGTCTTTACAACGTCTAGAGCCTGATCAATACTTGGATACTCAGATTCAAAAGTGAAAGTGAGTTCAAAGCTATCTATCATAAGTGGCCATGTAATGGTTCCTCTGCGCAACTCGGTCTCAGTGTACCAGTTCTTTGGAATTTGGTCTAAAGTGTGAATGAATAGGTGAACCCATTCATCCTCCGGAATGTCCGACCAATTCTGTTCACACATTTTAATATGTGACCTGGGGTCACTTTCTCCTATGTACCTCTGCTGTAGATACTCCTTGTCATTAGAAAACCTGATTGCCATCAACCACTTGAATTCATCCCATGATGCGATATGTTCTCTATGTGCATGCCACCATCTTGTAGGTGTGGCTCTTACTGCAAGGTCAATGACTGACATCCTCTGCTCCTAAGGAATTTCTTGTTCAAACTGCTCTAAAAAGTTGTTGGCGTCTGCTAAGCCATCAAACGATGGAGTATCCTTAATATCTGCACCAATCCATCGCAGTGACTTAGTCATAAATGCACATCTGCGAGCTGAGACTTCGTAAAGTCTATTCTACCAGTTCTCTAGACCAACATCTGAGTCTGATGCACATGAGATATCGCATCTCCAACTAATGTTCCCTTCTGTGGTTGGATTGATGTAGTCGCTCTGATTGGCCGTCATCTGATAGAGGCTCTCCATATTACGTGCCTCATCCTCTGCTCGGATAGGTTCAATATATCTGGGACCCTGAAAAGGATCCAACGGTGCGATGACCCGAATCTGATTGTCCCCAAAGGTCATCTGTGTCTTCTTTAAATCGATAACAACCATGTTACCGATTTCCCAATCAATACCTAGTAGCGCTGGGTACGGTCTACTATCACCAATGATTTCTATAACTTCAAAGTCCGTAAAGCTGCGAACTCTATCAATGTCAACTGGCACCTGTGGTAATCGACCCAGTGGCGATACCCGCTGCTGATTGGCTAGTCTCTGATGGATAGGTGATCTGGCTAACTTAGGGCTACCCATCTGTTCCCATGTCTGCTTAGTCAGAACCGTTTAACTTCTGATCCTAAGCCTAGGATTACCTCATCCATTTCAAATTCTCCAACTTGTGCTATGAGTCGCATCTCTCTTCCTATTCTTGTATGTCCCATAATATTATGAACAGCACGCTGTGCACTGCTCATGGAAGAGGATGGCTGACACTGATCTATGATGCACTGAAGCTCTTCGATAGCTTTCTCATTTCTCACGAGTTTTAAGCAACTCCGCAGGAAGGATTGTACACTTCTTGTTGACTCATCGTCATCGCACCTTATCGATGTGGTAGCCTGCGATATCTGTACAGGGTTAATGCCACATGGTGTTTGTTGTGGTACACCCCTAGATAGCTGTACCTACGATCCTGATTGCGTAGGGTTATTAAAGAAAGTTTTAGCTTCCTGAAATGTTTCTTTATTCTTCTGCAGGTCGAGTGGTGTTGATTTAGTAGTGGCTTTGCGCACCCACTCCGGACCTGTGTTCTTTTCAGTATCCAGCGATGTCCCATTGGTGGAAGCACCACTGCGAGTCACAATGTTGACTCTTAGTTCTGGTTCCTTCTACTCAGCAGCAATAAGCTGAATGTTCTGGTGTACTGATGGCTTAGGTTCCCTGATCTTGGATACCAAGGTAGGACATTCTTCTATAGCATGATCATAATATTTGCAATAGGTACATGTGGTAGTAGGGCTCTTGCAATCCCTAGCATAATGTCCTACAACTCCACACTTGTAACAAGTGATAGGTCCATGACCACAGACAAAGCCTCCTCCACGGCCTCATCCTCTGAATCCTCCTCCATGGCTAACATGAGCTGGTTCATGCTGTGGTACTGCTGCTAGACCTGGTGTCTCTGATTGGAATCTGTATAAGTCATGTTTTCTCTCGACCATGAGATCATAATCTCTACAATTATGTTCATCATGTCATACGGACTTAAAGAAGTTACAATATAAGTTCTTAGGTGTCTGTACATACTTCTGAAGTAAAGGGCATTGCTGAGGTGGATGTCCTCTTGTTCTGCATAGTTCACACCACGGCCCTTGCGTCTGTGCTAAGGGGTTAGGAGCCCCACTTTTTATATATTCAACAAATACTGGACAATTATCTTTAGTATGGCATTATGCTTTACACTTTATACACCATATTTCTTGTGCAATCTCTTTTCCTTTCTTAATCTCATGCATCTGTAAGGTGATATTAGCTAACTGGTTCTGCAGGTTTGTCATACCTGTACTGGTCTCAGCTAGAGGTGATGCCTCTAGTTTCATTGCCATCTCCAACGCGTCATCCTATGTCTGGAGTTTCTGCTGCATCAGTGGTAGTTTGATGTGGGGGAGCAGTGCTGCAATAAACCATTCCTTGTGCTGCTCCGTCGCAAACTCAAAGCTAACTTGGTCTATGAGAGCTTTGAATTTCTGATCAAAGTCCCATACTAACTCTGTAGGTGACTGTTTAATGTCTTTGAGCTCTGTAATGCACCGTGACTCAGACTTAGGTTTCTTAAATTCTTTGATCATGGCGGTCCTGGCCTGTACGAGTGTTCTGGGTATCGCTGAGGTATGCTTCATATACCATGTTAAGGCTCATTCCATAAGTGTGGTGACCAACTGTACAAGTTTAATATTATCATCTTGGAGCACTTTAATGGTCCACACAGCTTCACATAGAAACCAATGTTGCTCTGGGTCTTCTGTCCCTGTACCCTTAAAGGTAGGTAACTTCATATCATCCCCCATTCTATTTCTACGTGGTGGATGCTAATTTGTTGTGTGACTACCACTCGTTGGTGTATATGTAGGTGATGTAGCGGTAGTATGTATTATATGTGAGCTACTAGATGGAGTTCCTACGGGATTATTCTGAGTCTCGGTTGATTTCTGTGGGGTGTAAGGGTGGTAAGGGATACCCCCTTTTGTTCTTTCTGTATTATTGTGACTCTGTTCTCTAGTATTGTCTGAACTGTTTTCAAAGACAGAAGATATGAAATCTACTTTATATTTCTTTCCACTACATGTACGTCCAAGTTCATCAAAATCACTCTCAAACTCTTGTGAAATTACACGTACTGAACTTATACATCTGAATATACATCGAGTACTCCTTTTTCATGTAATATCATCTTAATGAACAAATTTAAAGAGTTCAGGTACTTACCATGATATCCTTTGAAGAAGTACCGCTCGGCTTCGCTGAAGCTTTTTCTCTGTTTGACTGCAAACTCTGTGATGAAGCCTTCTAGCACACTCGCAAGCCAGAAGTCCACTGCTCATGAAATGGGATTATCAATGCTCCTGATAGTCTGAACCAGCTCCAGTGTCTAGACAATGTTCCTTTTCTTCTTGAATATATGTTGATCAGTCAACTTTGATACCCAGTCATACAACTCATTTCCATAGGTCGCAAACAATATCGTATGCAAGTCTGTGAAGATATGTTTTTGTAACCAGTCCTCTGTACTCAACGTAGGACTCTTGTTTTATGTCGCAGCAAATTCTCTTTCTGTAGACCCAACCCATTGGTTGAGTTCTTCTTTAGTAGGATGCCAGCTGAACATTATCTCTTTAGTTTGTTCAAAACTGGCAACGGAACCATTTGTTGGCTACTATGGGCAGACTCGAGTTTACTTATAATGTACCAACAACACCCCTAACTCACTGGCCCTTTCGGCAACAGACTGTAGAGCGGCCTAAAGTCTCACCCGAAGTGATCTTAGATGGGTTGGCCAAAGACTCAAGTGTCCTTAACCAGGTTCTGTAGCATCTTGGTGTCTCACGGCTCTTCTTAGCCAGCGAGATCTTTCTGCGGGTCGCAGTTCTCCCTTCCTCACAGACTCTGATAGGGGGAGGATTCCTATCCCATCGCAGCAAATAGGATGATGCGCAAACTCTCCCTTCTGTGTTTCTCACCATCTGCGATATCTCGTACCGCAGCTCCTCTGTCGGTGCGATATCGCCTTCTGTCAATGCGATATCTCCTATAGTACGGCCCAATGTGACTCTCAAGGTCCAAAGGGTTTCCTACTAGGATGAATAGCTCAGCTAACCTCCAACAGGGTGTTAAACAACCTTACACGAACTTCACGGTTCAACACACTCACATCGCTATACTTAACTTACTGAATAAGTATATGGGAAGCACTTAACAGAGTGACTATTACTGTGTGAAACAAGCACTGATAAACTCATAAGCAGACACTTGATACATTTAAACTCGCCTTTAACCTTCTATAATGCTGTAACTGAATGAGAACATACAGACATTTACTAACTGATATACGGCATTTGTGTAACAGATAACAGATAGCAACTAAGTAAAGCACAATCACATTAAGCAGTCACATAACACACTGATTTTACGTGGTTCACTTCCAGGGTAGAAGTTACGTCCACGGGAACTGGTTTATATATTATAACTTGAGAGAGTAAACACAGTTCCACTGCAACCTCATATGCAACTGAGATCTTCTGGGTAACTCCGTGCACACCACCGGGAGCCCTTCTCTCTTAGATCTCTTCTCTTCTTATATTGCTTCTCTTACAATATGCTCTTCCTCTCTCTCTCTCTCTCTCTCAATCCCTGCAAATTGTTACATACATACTCTAGGAGTCAGCTACTGGTTACAGTGAGATACTACAGACTGAATAACAGAACCAGAGCTCGGCTCTTCTATAATACAAAATATCTATGAGATAACAGATCATCTAATGACTAGCTAAATGTCTGAATAGATAACAGACTGTCTGACTAGCTGAATAGCTAACCTTTTACAATACAAAATACATCCGTTTATAGGCGGCCCGGAGGCCTCACCATTACAACACTGTGGGCCTCTCCCAACAGTAACCCAAAACCCTAACTGTGACAATCGGTCTATATGTACTCGAACTGCCTCTTTCCGTCACACCATAGCTTCCTGCAGTCTTCCACGCTTCCCGACGCTGATCGTGGGTACTGGCACCGCTTCCTTTTCTATCCTTCGTCTTCAATACCTCGGCCTCGTTGATCCTTTTCCTTTATGAGGGTAGCTGAGCCCTCCTGTCTTCACCACTGCCTTAATTGCAGTGGTTGAGCTTTCTCCTCTCGGCCGCTCAGGTACTATTACCTTTGACTTACTCGTTCCAAAACAGCAGCTTTTCCTGTAGCTGCGGGACCCTACTCCAACACCAAATTTTCTTTGTATATGGACTCTCTTGTACTACAGAATTCTACCCATGCAACGATGCTGGGTAAATAAATTTCTATCATAAACTTGGGAGAGGTACCCAAGAGGATGCATGACCCAAAATCTTATCTGGCAAACCTCTTTGCACATGAGCGTGCTAAGTCGCAGTACACTCATGAAGATGACCCTGATGAATCTATGTTTAGAGTAGCTATGGATTTTCAAGAGGAAATGGACATGATCATTGATATAAATGTTAAGTATCATATGTACAAGTACCAAAAGGACATCAAGGTTAGGACTCTTCATTAAAGGAAAACTAAACTGAAGATAGAGCAAGACCTTCAGAAGTAGAACACAGAGAAGGAAGTAAAAGAGCATGCAACAATATTTGATGGTGCTCTAGCTACTCTATCTAAGGAAAAAGGTAAAGGTTTCTTTGATGGCCCTTCTAGCCCTCAACTCTCCTCACTGGAAGACACCCTACATAAAGGGGCATAGTTTATGAATAATCTCAAGAGAATGATCTCTCAATTGCAAAAACACATAGAAATTGCTGAATCCCAGCCTAAGAAACAAAATACTCAACTGCGTTCTGAGCAAGTCCAATCATAAGAGGTTCCCAAAGAAGAAAAATTGGTGCCCTTGCTCCATATTTCTCAACAATAACAAGAACTCATGCAATTCCCTCCTATACAATAGTTAAATCCTCCACTTTTAGCTGATATTGAAATTCATGATGTACATAGTGATCTAGAGGAAGAGGAAGGTCTTCCACTTCCCCAGTTAATGTTTTGACCTCCTTGAGACCATCCATTCCCTCTCTTTAGGAATTTGAAACCATTATAAATTCATCAATTTCCCAACAATATTTTTTCTAAAATAAGTCTTTCACCAGTTGTGGAAGCTACCACTAGCATTCTCGTAGTATTAGTTGAATCACCCATTCATACTTCTTCTCCTCCCCTTTCACCACATCAGCCTATCCCAACACCCGCACTTTCTCAACTTCCTCAGATAAACATTCTTTCCATCTCTATTATTATTTCCTATAAAGTTGATATGCCTAAACCTAATTCTTCCGCATCCCTCACATTTTCCTCTTTTACTTCTCCTATGAACATCCCTCACCTCAATATAGAAATTACTTTCTCCCATACACAAACGGATCCCTTGGTTGCTACCCAATAACAAACCATTTCACCCCCTAAAGGAATGGTAGATTTCAGAGAAGATGTTGTGGTGTCTATGGGAAAATAATATTGGAGTAATAAGAACAAAGCTCTAATCAAGAATGGAGCTAAGAGAGAAATATAAGGCTCAACCAAACAAATTCCTGCCCTCAATTAGGTTATTTGGAAGTCAGACACCCCTGATATCAAGCAAGGGGCATTCGATACAGCAGCTGCTATGGGAACTTTTGCAGGTGAAAACTGTGATTCAGTTTCACAGCCGAGTTTGGCCCTTTCTGATAAGGAACAAGAACTACAAAATACTAAACTGGACTTAGTAGCAGCTCAGGAAAAAACATGAACAACAAGCTAAGTAGCTGAAACAAGAGCATGAAAACAGAATCAAGCAATGGAAAATGAAGATTGAACATCTCAAACATCTGCTTGGTAATGAAAATGTTCTCAATCAACAACAAGCAGAAAAATAGGTCATATTTGAGCAACAGCTAAAGGATCCTCAAATAGATTCAATAGCCTCTTCCTTTTTAAGTCTGACATCGGAAGAGTTCAAGCAGTTACTCTGTCAGGTACATCAAGAATTATGCTAGACCATGGTGGATCTATACACCTATTTTGATGAGATTCAAGGGTTATATAATTCGTTTAGGCAGCATTCTAAAATTTTGGAAGCCCATCATGATCAAATAAGAGAAACATCTACGACCTTTAAATAGGTGATAGGTTGGAAGAAACATATCAAATAAATACCACATCATTTGCTGATCTTAGACAAACTTCAGGACAAAAGGATGAAAGTCACAATTGAGACACGAGAAAGCATCTATGACTCAGTGGAGGCCATAATCAAGGAAGGACAAATGGCTTGCGAATGTAGGTGGTCAACTGCTAAAGTTTTGTTGGGATACTTGGACTTACATGCTTTAGATCCTATTGGTCAAGTGCCTTCACCCAAGCTCTAACTCGAACAGTTAGAACAACATTTTGATGCATCTAAGGACAAGAACTAGTAGATAAATCAGTTCACGATGCAGGGGATAGAGAGATGGATCGAGACCCCTGATGCTTCGATGGCTCAGATAGAGGTGTACCTGAAAGAGTGGAAGATATTCAAAAAGTGGGAGATTTCCTCCCATATATTCAAAATAGAAATCCACTTGAGACATGTTGATTTTCATGATATCGAGAAGCTCATGAACCTACATGCCAAGTGGCGTTCTGCCCTTGGCAAGCCTTGAAACTATTTTATTTTGCAATCCCACCTTTTGGGAATTTTATTATCTTGTAAAAAATTGTAATTTTATTTAAGGGGAATAATTCCCCAAGTAGAAGGGGATATTTTTAGAGACTAATCTTAAGACCTACGCAAGAGAAAGGACTACCGAGAACATAAAAGGAAAGTTTATGGTTTTAGCACTTAGTAATTTTTTGCATATTGACAAAATTATAGTCATTTCGTATTATGTTTCATGGTTCTTCATTGAAATTTTTTAATGAACCTCAATTCATATTCTAATCTATATAGCTTGTCGATTATTGGTCGTCTCTTACAAATATGTTGGTTCATGTACTGATTTTTCTTTACTGAATTGACATGTGGAATGTGTATCAAGTGAATGTCTTTATTTGGTGTACATTATCTTTCATACTACTGATAATTGGTTGTTTATCTCTAATATTGATTTGTTAATTAATATTGTCTCTTGGACTTGTTGTATACCTCTAACGCTTGGGACAAATATATTGGCAATTCTATTTGTTGAGATAGTTTAAAGTTAGTTGAAGGAAGTAATATTGATCTTCATGTTTGCATATTGAATGGTTTTTCTCTTTCATCTTCTATACCTTGCAACAATCTTATCTTGAAATCATTACCCATCTTGTTTAAGTGTTCTTAAATAGTTAGTTAGGAGCCAGTTCTTTCAATCTTTTCCCACTTATCCTCACAATAGATCTTCTAGATATGAAAAACTTTGTACCAGTGGAGGCCTCTTATCTAGAGGATCTAGTGATTCCAAACAACTCAAGGACAGAGTCTTCTCTGTATGGTAATGATTCGAAGCCTTTGGTTGGGTTATTTCCTTCTGTTCACGACCTTGTATATTGTTCCAGCAGCCTACACATTGGTACTGTCAATAGGAATATGAACAAAATTTGCAGGATACAAACTTGGCATTTATTGAGGACAAGCAATCTTGAGTGGTGAGGGTTTCTATGTCCCCAATTAAATAATTTCCAAATAAGACTATTTGCAAATAATGTTTCACCAACCTACTAGTTCCCTAGGTTGAGATGGAGACATAAATTTTGTAATAAGGGGATATGGGACCCAAAATAACTTTAGTTTACCATATTCACATTTAAATGGGTCACATAAATGATAAATTATAATAAAATAAGGTGGCATGGTTTCATGAAGACGCTTGGAATCTTGTGGAGCCTTTGGGTGACTAGATTCCCTGCACACTTGGCATGATATTCATCCAAATTCAAACACATACGTAATGTAACATTATTGGATGGTTATGTGGTGTCAAATATCATATAATGAGCCAAGGAATTTGAATTAGTAAAGGAGGGTAAATCCCATGGAAGATGAAGAGACTAGAAGACAAGGGTGCCACTTATAAGGAGATTCTATGCACCCTATGACAAAAAATGATGGAAGATTCTATGACAAGTATGACAAATTCAGACCTGATTGCTGACATATGACAAATATGACATGACAGAGCTAAAAATAGCCACCAATAGGTCTAATTTTGGAGTCAGAGGCAACCATTCCAATTGGGGAAAGAATTGGAGAATGAAGAGTAAGACAAGTGTCATGAGAGTTACTAAACCACTAAGATGAGTTGGATGAAGAACATGGAGGGAAATTTGACCTTAAGAGGCCTCATGAAGTTAATAAAAGGATTTCATGGGGAACGAGAATAGATTTTGATCATTTTTTAATTGGTCTTTGGAATTTTGGAGATATTTTTCTTGTCCGTTTCATTGTGAGTGTTCATTCTCCCTACTTGTGAACCAATTTCTAGGGATTTTGATTCCTTTCCAAGTTGGTTGATGGAGAGGCCATTCATACCTCTCATGGGATCTTAATGAAGGAGTTTTATTTGCAGATTGAAGGTCCATATAGTCAAATTATCATCTATATCCCCATTATCTCATTCCTTCTTCTCCATTCCCCCACACTCTCATGTTGATGTCGCACTTGTTGGAGTTATACTTGCACCTTGCTAAGGATAGTTGATGCCAAAGCTTTGATTTATGATGTATCGATCTGCAATATCATATCCATATGCTTTGGTTAAGTAAAAATATCATAAATACATGTATGAAAGGCTCTCATTCCCCATTCTCTTGAATAACTACTTTTCCATGTCCTATGTGGGTCGAAATCCAAGAAACTCATGTGTGAAAATCTTGGATTCCCTTGCTATTGGGTCACTAGTTTCCATGACTTTGGATTCAATATTAAAGGAGTCTTGTATCATATTTGTATGAGGGATTTTATATTAGTTTGATGATGTTTTGAAATCCATATATGATGTGTTCCTTTTTAATTGCATTTCCCTATTCTCTATGGGTCGAAATCCAAGAAACCGGTATGTGAAACTCTTCCAATTCCATGCTACTAATTTACTAGTCTTCATGTATTTGACTCCCATACTGAATGAGATGTATACCAAACTTGTATGAATGGATTTATATGGTTTTTAATACTATTTTAGAATCAATTCTTACTCTGTATATGGTCCCTATATGTCACGTCTTCATCTGAACCGTTAACTCTACTTTTCATATGTCAAAATCGAGCTAGTTATGCAATTTCCCCATAAACAATTTCACTGAAAGTTATCAAATGAATGTGGAACTCTATAAATAGTTTTAATAAATAATAATAATATCTAATGAAAGTCCATGAATTCTTATATCGGTCCCCATACTCTTCTTACAAATTTTGGAGGTCCATACATGATTTGGGAAGCCCAGTTGGCCTACACCCTAGGGCATATTTCATCACAATTTCCTAGTAATTTTTGGTCCTTTTTTTATCAGCCACAAACAAGGTTGTATAGGTATAAAGTATGATATAAAGTATCCATAAACCATATTGGGATGATTTAATACTCACCATACCATTTCCTTTCAAATTCAGGACCATTTGGTGAAAGTTGGAACACTCGAGAGTCATGACTAGTTAAGCTTGATTTTTTCCCAATTTGTGGTTTTCTCCAAAATTAAAAAAAAGGACATTACAAAGTGCTTTGATTCTTTATAATGAAACACAACGCACTAAAAAACTGAAATAATTTTTTAGGAAAAAAACCGCCAGGGCGAGAGACAGGGTTTGGAATCCAATCATGCACCAAGTGGTCTCCTTGTATCACATGCCAAATGGATTATGTATAGAAGCACAAACCCATTAAATATAATTTACTTAAAATGAAAATCCCTAATTGTCAAGTGAAAAATGGAGATAAACCCTAAGGTGAAATTTTGCAGCCATTTAAAAAAAAGGGAATACAAATAGTAAAAATTTAAATATTAATATCAACACAAATAAATAACATTATTATTATTATTGATATAAATAGTAACATTATTAATTTTTTATATGTAAATTTTTTAGTGATACACAATACCTTTCAAATTTTGATCTTCTGAATAATTCAGTTGCTATGTAGACCTTTCCTACAAGTATGTATTGCAAAAATATTCTCTCAAAATTTTGGCAAAATAATGAATCCTCCCGGACAAGTCTGTATTGATAAACTCTTACCTCAAAAGTTTGGAAAAAAAATGAAATCATGATTTTCGGGATATTATAAACCCACTCCATATGTAGGACAACAATATTTAATAATTTATGATTAATTTCCTATCCACTACCCTAGATAGTTGGAATCCACTTGCACCACTTGGTCAACACTTGCCATATACCCCAGAAGTGTCTTTATTCTGATTCTTATTAGATCCTTCCTACTTTATTGACTTCCATATTGAGTAACTATGCCTTCCTGTAGATTCTATCTTTATCCTGCTTTATTCCTGCCTTTAAGTGGATAAGGTAAAGTTAGTCAACTAGGAAACTACTATCTTTTGCTTCCAACCCATCCTCGATGATTTTCTGTCTAGATTCTAGGATTAGACTATTTTTCCATCACTCATGAAAAATAACTCAATCTTTAGCTAGTTCATGAGGTCATCGATAGAGTTGGAAAGTGTTTTAGTCACCTGTGGGGGTTTATCATACTTAGTAAGCTTGATTTATGATCTAGCATGAGTTGTCTTCTAGAAACTAAATTTTCCTTTATAAGGATGTATTACTATTGTAATAATCATCAATTAATTTGATCAATAATACTTCGAAAGATATTGGATCACTTCTCTTGTATTCGATATCTTTATTCTTCTCTCTATTTTCCTTGTGCATGCTTGTGATAATTATCTAGTAGCTAGATCTACATCATGTGCTTCTTCGTAGAATCAAGGATTTATTTCTTCATAGTATCAAATATTTTGTTTCTACATGGTATTAGAGTGCAAGGTTGCTTAAGTTCTACATAGTTGAGGAGCTACCATTTCTCTACATCAAAGCGCATCCAGTCTCCTATTCCTCTCTGAAAAAGAGATTGAATTAAGCTTACAAATTTTTCTCCTAGTTTTGATTTGTGCAGGTTGCAGAGAGTATATTTTTGAGCACATCAACTTCTTAGCATGTATTTCTCTTCAGATATGATCTCGACACCCTTCAAATATCATGAATGTAAATCCAATATTGGCATTATGTTGCATAGTAAGGGACTCTACAAAGTTATTGTAGCTTTGGAGAATGAGCCTAATGCTATTGTTGAGAAAGATAAGTGGCATAATAGGCTGGATGAAGCCTATGGAATGCTTTTCCTCTCTATTTCTCCTTATATAATCTTTTATCTAGATGGTTTTTCTAGTCCAAACCAATTATGGACCAAACTTGAGTATCTCTTTGGAGTACAAGGTGAGATAAGCGCGCATCAATTAGAGAACAAGTTATTATCATTGATTCCCATCCATCATTCATATTTTTACATCCATTGGGTTTTCCCAGTTGCTCAATCTTTTCCTACTCTATCCCACTAAACCTTTGGTATTTGTTGTTCCATATGATAATATTTATGATATATAAGAGTATATTAGTCCTGATTTCATATTTGAGAAGACGATATATCGGTTTTGGCGGAAGATATGTGATCCACATCACCATTTTTCAACTATACAAGGAATTGATTGTGTTACTAATTGTGTTGATTTTTCTACTCTTTGGGAAGGAGTATGCACAAATATAGTTTCCTTTTAATATTGTGTTTGAATATTAGATTATGAAATAAAAAATAAGAAATAATATAATTCTTCATATGATGAGCTACAAGGAGTCTCTCCTCTTCTTTCTTGCATATTCTACACTCTAGCGCATGGTCATGGAGTTCACAACTTCTTCAAAGTATTTCACCAGAAGTAGTTCATTTAGCTCATTCAAGTGAATATAAAAACATATTGAAGACATGTTGTTCAAATTTTGTTCCTTTTCTTTTCTTGAGGGATGATTTTCTCCATGTGGTTTTTCCTCTTTCCTCACTTTTCTGGACAAAATAATTGTAATGGAGGACCATAGCCTTGTTGTTGGGCCCTATGTGCATCTATATTCCTAATTATTTCAGACATATCATAATAAATTCATACGTAAAGGGGGTTTTGGGGATATTATAAACCCACTCCATGCTTAGGATAAAAATATTCAATCATTTCTGATTAATTTCCTATCCACTAGCCTAGATAGTTGGCATCCACTTGCACCACTTGGTCAACAATTGAAATACATACCTTAGGAGCACCTTTATCCTAATTCTGGCTATATCCTTCCCACTTTATTGAATTTAATGTTTAGTAATTGTGCCTTCCTGCAGATTATATCTTTATCCTGCTTTATTCCTGCCTTTCATGGATAAGGTAAAGCTAGTCAACTAGGAAACTAATATCTTTTGTTGCCAACCCATCATCCATGTTTTATTCTCTAGATTACAATATTATCATGTTTTTCCATCACTCATGACAACTCACTCATGCTTTAGCTAATTTATGAGGTCCTTGACATAGTTGGAAAGTGCTTTAGTCACCTATGGGGGTTTATCATATTTAGTAAGCCTAATTTATGAGCTAGCATGAGTTGTCTTCTAGAAACTCAATTTTCCTGTATAAGGATGTATTAATATTGTAATAATCATCAATAATACTTGGAAAGATATTGGATCACATCTCTTGTATTCAGCCTCTTTATTCTTCAATCTATTTTCCTTGTGCATGCTTGTGAGAATTATTTTGTAGCTAGATATACATCATGTGATTCTTCTTAGAATTAAGGATCTATTTCTTCATAGTATTAGAGATACTATTTATACAGTGATTAGGTTTTGATTTTTTAAAACACTTTATTAAATTACTTTTTTGAAAAATAAATTCCCCCTCTTTTTTCAATTGTAAAAATAAAAATCGGGGAATTTTAATTTTAATTTTTGATGTTCTAGTGTGATTTGATTTATAGAGCACTGGTGCACTATATATCATGTTGCACACCGAATATACATAATATGAAAAATAAACATATAAAAAGGATTTCCATGCAATTTGTATAATTTCTCGGTTATCGGTGCACTATTACTAACTGAAAGCACTGGTGCACTAGTTTATATTACACACACTGGGTTTTCAATATTGAAAAATGCATGTAGAAATACCCAATAAAAAATATAGCATAATATTTATTTAGTAGGTTTTTTTAGCAAATTTGCATAATCGGTGTGGTTTTTTCTTCCCACCACGGTTCTTCTTATGATTATAAATGCACTAGTGCATATTAAGTTGATAAGCACATCGTCAATCTGTTAACACCAAAAATTGTCCACATAGCTCTCTATGGTCCAAACCATAATTATACATCATAATCCCACCATTGTTTCCTCCATTTTTACCTTCACAACTAAAATTCCATCAAAAATGGTCCAAAACATTATTATTCCTTCCCCCATAAATACACGAAAGTTGAGCATTTATTGCAACATAACCCTACTCTCTCCAAAAGGGAAAAAAACACCCTAAAGATGAGAATGGGTCAAAAACCATGTACAATAAAATACCATGGGACAGAAAACCTTGGATCATCCTATAAATACATTGTGAAGGTATCCCCACAAACACTTTTCATTAGATTCCCAACATTTTGGCATTCCTTACATTTTTTGGAACCTTTTGTCCATCATATCCTTTAGCCACTCTATCTCACATTTCACATCGAGTTCTCTCCATGCAACCCTTAATCCCTTTTTTGGTGACAACCATTTGTTGGAGATACATGGAGACCAAGATCTTGGGAGCCTACGGACCATTTCCTCAAACGGCTGCAATGGCCCATTTTAAAGGTATTTTTTGTTATTTTATTGCATTAGTTAGATTAAAAAAATTAAATTGTTATGATTTCTTATTGTAATTCAAGGTTGAGAAATCCCTTGCACCATGAACTCTACCCTTAGATCCGGCTTAACTAGGGTAGGTGATTTTGCACGTAGTAGGTGAGAAATCCCCACTACACACTCTAAGTCAATTTCTAAATTTTCCTTGTTTAGGACCTCAAGTGTCACATCCCATAAATGGTGGATATTGATCAGCATTCCTACCTTCATAACTCTCTGATGGTTTTGCAATAAGTTTCTTAAGTACACACATAAATGGAAATAGGAACAAAGTTCAATGATTCATAGGGAAATCTTGACATTTCTCACAACACCTAATCCATATAACATCACATTAACACATAAAGGTGACTTATATCCATATCACACACACACACACACATAAAAAAAATATGTAGAATAAATGTGGAATTAATGGAGACAATATATGTGTCAAGTAGCTTTAGCTATCTTGAGTTAATGTCATTTTAATGATTCGTTTAGATATTTTAATACAATGATGGGTGCTAGTCAGGGGAATAAGTACTATGATTAGATTGATTCACTTGTGTGGTTGAGGTGACACATTGTACTTATACATAGAACACCTCATGTGAATAATCAAACTGAATTTATTAATATGTTTGCAATTAGACATGTTAGGGTAGCCTTCAAAACCATTCACCTCTATTCAAATTACATTCTCATTCTACTCATATCCTCAAGTTTTTTGTGTTTTTTCACAAGTGATTTATCTTCTCTTACTCTTTGAAGGTATGTTTTAAGTATTCGATATTTCCTATTGTAATAGGTCTCAATTTGGATTTGGTGTATTATTTTATTAAATTTTGAAAGGATGGTTCATTTTTCACCAAGTCTCTTTTCTAGGTAGTTGATTTTTTCCAAGGTAGGTGGGTAATGGTAGTTTTCCAGTGTTGGAGTTCATTTTTGTTTTAGTTAAAGGAATTCTCTTTTTATACCAAGAAATATTTTCTTCTCTTACTAGTTGTTGGATTCCATACCATGCAATGTCTATTTGATTTGGTTATTTAAATATATGCCAAAATTATCATTCTTTTAAGTGGAGCTACACATAACATCAACTCAAATATAGGGGACAATTTACATGTTTGTCACTAAGATTCTCTTCAAAAATGGACAAAATTGATTATTATTTCATCATGATATGTTTTAATACTAACTATTTTTCAAATAGATCATTTTTATACTTCCTTGAAAATGATTATTTTACTAATTAAATTACTAATTGTTATATGTATTTTTCAAATTTTGGATTTTTATTTAACAATTCAATCGTCAAAAATAGCCTTTTATATTTTTTTCAATGTAACTAATTTAAGAATTTTTCCTTGAGTCATGTTTTTCCCTTTATTTCATGCTTTAATTTTTTGTGTATATTTTAAAGATAAACATAAAAATGTCAATATTAAAAAAAAAATGTACAAATAAAGTTATGAAATTAACCATTGTCTTGATCCCCTTGGATCTCTATTTTTGCAACTATTTTTGTTGGTTTGTTTTACTTGGGTTCCTTTGGTCGTCATAGATCTGACCTTCCTGTGACATATATGAACCAGTCATGTCACAGTTCCTTCCCCCTCGGGACAAGCCAACCGTTTTTCCTTAAAAACCCTCAGTTACGGTCAGATTGCACCTACCCGACAAAATGTTGCAACCCAGATCGCACTTTTTTTCTTGATAAGTGTGATCTAGGTTGTTCCTTCTACCCTGATAAGTGCGACCTAGACCAAAAATCTAGATCGCACTTGTATAGGTTTCCATAGTGATCCCAGTCTCTACTATGACACTGTTTTGTGTGAACTATCGTGTAAAAACTCGTATTTTGTGTGACCTGAGTTGTTCTACTGAATTTATTCGCCGATCGTGACTATTTTACTATTGTGTGTGACCCCAACCACACCTGTTTTGCTGACAAGTGTGACCTGTAATTTTTCCATTCATTTGTGGTGTTTGAGACTATTTTCTAGAACTCTTGTCTGTGTTCTACCCCTTCCCCAACTATTTCCTCCCATATCTGATTGCTTACAGCCCCTTGGTTTGTTTTACCATCCTATTTCCCTTGTATGAGAGCCCCCTTAGTCAATATTAGTAGTTGAGACCGCCAGTGTGTTTCCTACATCTTGTCAAGTTCCTTATGTGCTCATTTACTTGTGTACATTTTTTTTTCTAGAAGAGTTATTTGTTTTGAAAAATATTTACTGTTATTTATTTATTTGCATTTGCGTCACGACAATGAGATTATTAGGGTTTATGAATTACACATCACTCGTGCACACATCTCACACCCTAAAGTAAAATGCTTGGTTCATGAACCCAAGCTAAGACTAAAATTTAACTTAACTCAACAAACATTGTAACCTCATTTGAGGACCAAAACAATATTGTAGTTAAGATAGAACACTGGGGATAGGAATCCAAATAACACCCCTTTGTCACATACCTCTGAGACACAGTTGTTGTCCACTAGGGTACCAAAATACTCTAGTACTTTTTGTCATGGTCATGACCAATTTTTTTTGATCCCTCCCTCTCTGCAGGAGTAAACCAAAACGAAGGGGTTCTGGAAGTCAGGGTGGAATACTGCACTCCATTATGCACCAAAGGTTAACCCTTCATAGTTCTCCTCATGCATGTATAGGAACATATAAGGTATCGAGGACCAAAGGGTTGAAGTGCCAGGAAACCATCCGAGACATGTCATGCAAGAGGTAGCCTAGTTTCCAATCTATTAGGTCTCTTTTACTTGAGGTCCCTCTCAGTAGTGGGATTCTCTTAGCCTCCGGTTCTTCCATTTCGTATTGTTTGAATGTGGATTTGACCACCTAGGAGAGGATGCAATTTTTGAGGGGATTCCATCTTATAGCTAGGAGTTTTAT
Source organism: Pseudotsuga menziesii (assembly GCA_001517045.1). NCBI lineage: Eukaryota > Viridiplantae > Streptophyta > Pinopsida > Pinales > Pinaceae > Pseudotsuga > Pseudotsuga menziesii. The sequence goes on from LPNX010094702.1 coordinate 567,588, forward strand.
TGCACTTGTACCCCATAGTTTAATGCATCATTTTATTTATAGGTAGTGTTTATTATTGGTTTTCTGTCCATTTTGTTGTAAACTCGTTGTTGGAGTTCGATTTTAGAGCTTTCTTTTTGTCTTGCATGCCACAATTTACCATCTCTCCTTCTTCTCACTCAGCTATAGTTGGACTTTTGAGATTGCGTTAGACACCATGGAGCCTTCATTCATCATATATAATGACATCAAACCACCATTTCTCCACCACACTACTCACAGATACTTAGGGGGCATACCCCTTAGTTCTGTTCCTTGAAGCACCACCATCAAATCCATATTCAATGTCGTTCATAACCGTTAAAGCCATATGCTACATCTGAGTCTGATTCAGATTCCTATCAATTTGAACCTACCTTGTTCACCACCCCATTTATCCCCATGGATGGTGCACCTCCACACCACTTTCATGGGGGTATGGTTGATAGTGGAATCGTGACCGCTTCACCCTTCATATTAGGTATCCCTTCTGTTGGACCTACAGGTCTTGGTCCTAGTGGGCCAATCATCACTGCACAGATTGTTGCTATTCTACTACCCACTAGTGGTGGCCACACTCAAGCCACCATGGTTCATACCGTACATTAATTTATGCATGGGGAATTGTCCTTTCTATGACCATTCCGGCTATTCATGCCATTCCAGTGACTAATCCTACTATCATAAGTCATCCATACCGAACCCTATTTGCATGTGACAACTACATGCTCGTCGGTCCTGTTATACCATAAAATGTCACTTCTTCTTCAAAGTAATGAATCCATTTTGTCATTGCACAAATAGACACTATGGATTGAAGTGACCGTAACCTTGTAGATGGACCAGATCCTTGACACAAACTTTCTCCTTCAGCTTTTCCACTTTTCAAGAATGATTTTTCCTTGCACTCGTGGGTCCTTCCATATAAATTTGTGTGTCACTTGTGGGTAATTCCATATGAAACCCATGAGTCATCTATGAAAATTTGTAATTGTGACTTCCCTTATAGAAATTCATGATTCACTGGAAAGTTTCCTTTAATATACCCGCAAGTTACATTAAAACAAACTTAAAAATAAAAATATGATTAGTTTAGGGGGAGTTAGGTTCGGATTGGTAACTCCCCTAACTCCCCTAACAATATTAGGTGTCGAATCCTCTCCTTAGCAACAACTATAAAGTGTGAGAATTTCTTCTCAAGTAGATCTAGGAGATAGAATAATTTCACCATCAAAGTGTTTGACAAAATATGCAAGAGAAAAACAAAGAGACTGAAATAGATGGAATAACACATGTGAAAGGTACTAATATCTAACCATTATACTACAGCAACCCTTGTAGGTATGTATGATACATATTTATAGTACATTGGAGACAATTCATGAGCCCCTGGTGGACATGTCAATGCATCCAAGTGTCAGACTAGGATTTGACCCCTAAACCCCCCTAGGTTGACCAATAGGCTCCCAAACCTAACCAAACTGTCACGAATCGATGTGTGAACATGTGTGAATAGGTAAGAAGAATGCATGGTTCATAAATGAGGGAAGGGAAGCATGGGAGAGAACATGGGTGAGTGGATAAATCTCTAGGATGCAAATAAATGCCAATGAGACCACAAAAACCACTTTCACACACATTGGAGCTCCTATTCAGAGATGGAACTAGTTTAAAATTAATACACAATATGAAATGTCAGGATGTTGAAAATATAGTGCCTCAACTGTAGTTAATGAGACAGAATCACCTATTTGACCAGTATTGATCAGTATAACCTAATTTAGACCATATAACATAGTGCAAGGCCAATGTTTATGTCTCCTAGGTAGATCATTAAGGTACTAAGGAATATTATTGCTCTAACACCCCCCCTTAATCTTGACTTAATGCACCACGTGAGTTATTAAGGCCTTGGGAACTAAGGCACAAGTCACCTTTTACAACAAAATTTTATTGATCCATGTAATAGAGGTAAGGAGGAAAACCTCATGGGACAAAACCTCCCCTAAAAAATGGATTATGACATAGAAACAAAACTGTATACACTCCAAACTAAATGAGTATATTTGAAGGAATATTCTTCTTAGGAAGAAGTGGAATGTTCTCAACTAACTCAGGAACAGCTACATGATGAATCCTCAAACCATGTAGAACAACTGAAATGCATTGATAGGAGAGCGAATGGTGCTTTTTCAGACTTGAACCTTGAACCAAACATGATTCCATGCCCGAAAGAGACTTGAATTGCTTGAGAATAGGTGACCCTAAGTGAATCATAAGGATATTGAAGCAACAACTTTGAATGAATCTTGCAATCAACTCCAAGAAGGTGGAACAAGAGTCCCGAATGTGCCATTGTGATGGAAAAGGCTTCTCCATTTTCATATGAAATTGAAGGAATTCTACTAGTCATCATGGAGGAATACATGGAAAAAAGAGTGTGAAGAAATGAGATATCTCCACTTTACATCCAAACCTATCCATCTTTCGAACCAATACTCTCATGTGAAGAAAACCCATCCTCTAGAGAAGGCTTACTATGAACATCAACTTGCAATACATCTTCACCATTTGTAACAAAATACATATAGCAAAAGAACATAGAATGGATAGATAAATATTCAGCATTAGTGATGGAAGTAACTCGTATGCAATCTTCATGAAACATAGATTCTTGACAAGGAGAGGAATACACAGTGGAAGAAACTTGAGTTGGATCATTTGCTGAATATTTGGCTACTTATTCCTCTTCATTTCAAACAACTTCCTGAGAAATGCATGAGGCCGAGATCATAGGAGGGAGAACACATAAGGAGGTGCCCATTTTATTTCTCTCCATATAGCTCACATCTTCTTGCTACATTCCAAGATATTCATCTATATTTCTCCAAATATCGAATGGGTACTCAGCTGAAACAAGGAGGTAGCGCATTGTAGGAGGTATAGCTAGACACAGTTCCATAGGCTCTATCATTGTCATTAAGCCAGTCACACTTCTCTTGATATAACTCTAGCTCTCTCACAACACTAATGGACACCTCATAGAGACATTTCCTCTTGAGATATGCACACACCTTCGAATTCCATTCATAATAGTTTAATGGGGAAATGAGAGGAACAAATTTAGAATCCATGAAGTTGTTGTAGGAACCTGCAATGAAAAACACTCAAATTTTCTGGAAATATTCCCTCAACAACAACTCAAACCTCACTAGATTTTGTTGTAGCACCAACTAGCTCTGATACCATATGATAATTTCTTATCAAGTATATCTAGGAGCTAGAACAATTTCACCATCAAAGTGTTCGACAAAATATGCAAAAGAAAAACAAAGAGACTGAAATAGCTAGAATAACACATGTGAAAGGTGGTAATATCTAACCATTATATTACATCACCCCTTATAGGTATGTATGATACATATTTATAGTACATTGGAGACAATTCATGAGCACCTAGTGTCGATGTGAATGCATCCAAATGTCAGACTAGGATTTGACCCCTAAACCCCCCTACATTGACCAATAGGATCCCAAACCTAACCAAACTATCACGAATCCATGTGTGAACATGTGTGAATAGGTAAGAAACATGCTTGGTTCATAAATGAGGGGAGGAAATCATGGGAGAGCACATGGGTGAGTGGAGGAATCTCTAGGAGGAAAATAAATGCCAAGGAGACCACAAAAAAACACTTTCACACACACTAGTGCTCCTAGTCAAATCTGGAACTGGTTTACAATTAATGCATAGTTTAAAATTTCAGGATGTTCAAACTAGACCACCTCACATTAGAGGAAATTTCAACTCAAAATGGGCCTTTTAACCCTCATTCAAATTCCATGTCATCATGTGTTAGCCAATGAAATTGCTTTAAATTTGAAATACAGTATAGGTCTTAAACACTTTTTTAATATAAATTTGGGGATAAGTATCATAACAAAATACTTTTATGTTCGTATTTTCGAAAAATCTCCCTATTTTTTTACTCAAATTTCGATCGGGAGAGCTCGTTGGATGCGGAATTAAATTCCACATCATCATCATGTTTTTCAGGTATTTCTTGTTTTTTAGGTAGAGAGGTCCATCAAAAGTATGTCGAGTGGGTACTCGTTGGATGTGGAATTTAATTCCACACCCAATGAGCTCTCTCGATCAAAATTTGAGTAAAAACACAGGGAGATACGTCGAAAATACGAACAAAAAAAGTAGTTTTTTTCTTTTCTTCCTCCAAAATTAATAAATATATATATTTTATTTTAACTATTATTTTAATATTTTCCTTAGGAGGCCCATTTTGATTTGAAATTTCCTCTAATGACTGCAATTAATGATCCAGAATCACCTATTTGACCAGTATTGATTAGTATAACCTAATTTAGACCATTGAAGATAGCACAAGGCCAATGTTTATGTATCCTAGGTAGATCATTAAGGTACTAAGGAAGATTGTTGCTCCAAAAAGGGGTAGAGAATAGGGGAACCAATTTTGAGAGCAAGGTTATACTGGAGGAATCCATTGGAGAGAGGAGAAAGAGGACTTAGTTCTTGGTCTGTAGAAGAAGCTTTTCTCAGGAAAGGTTGCAATCTTTCCTGATTATATTTAATAAAGAGTGTCTTTCTTCCATATTTGTCTTAGTGCATGCTTTTGTTGTTATGAGTCATGATCCATATTGCTATTTATTCTTAAACGCAATTATAATCTATTCATGCTTCTTTATATAACAATAAGAGATAAGGTGGAGGAATATCAATCTCTTTTGTAGGTATAGAAGATCAGAAGGCCGAGGAGCATCTGAGGAGGAGAGTTAAAGCTTAGATGAACTGTCGATAAAAAGGTACATGTTCCACTAACTCTATTTCTCTTATATATGTTTCTAAACCCTAGATGTATACAAGTCATACCCTAGTATGTCGGTGACCCTAATACCCCAAGTCATAAGGTAGATATCCCTCACAATAGAACTGACGACTCCACTGGGGAGTCTAGTTTGCGTTGGGGCCTCTTCAATCAAGTTTTATGTCCATTTTTTGTTCTCTCTGTTTTGATTCATGGTTTGCAACTATTGTATTTCAACTAGGTATTTTTATATATTTATGGTTCCTTTCCTTTTTATTTTTCTTTTTGATATTTTTTGAAACCACTAGCGGGTTTATAGTACTTGCAGTCCTGATTTCTCTGTAAATTTGTGGGTTTCCTTTAGGACAGTCATGAGTGACTCGTGGTTTCGTTACAGAATAGTCATGATTTCCTATACATGGGAATACATAAATCTAGGGTTTGTATCCTCTGAGTATTTTTGGTATCCCACCTTCTTATAAGGTTGTCTCTTGAGTCTATACTGGTCTGTGGCCCATTTCAAATCTTTGTTATCTATATTTTTATAATTCCTTTTTGAGTAATTTAGGTTGAATGGATGTGTATGGTTTCTCTTAGGTCCTCCCGCTTGTCACTTTTGGTTGAAGCCTGAGTATGTCCTGAGTGTTTGGATCTCTGTCAGTACATGTGTCTTCTCATTCTCTATCTGATTGCTTTGTTAAGTTATTTTTACTTGTACTTATTCCAAGTTTTTGATATACCTTGTTTCCAACCTAAAGTAGTTCAACCCTAGTAGGTTTTTGGTCCAACTTTGCAGAGTATTCAAGGTTGTGATTGTGAGAACTGATTAGTGAATCTTGCGTTTACATATGTTCATGTTTTTGACTTGCTTAGGTTCATTAGTTTGTAATTAGATTCTATTTTTTGAAAAGATAAAATGAAAATAAAGCATTTCGTTGCATTTTTAGTCTTTAATAGGATCATTGAATGTTTGTTTTTGAATTATTTTCAAAAAATAAAAAGTAAAAAGTCTTTCACTTTTCAAAGTTCATAAAGAAAATTTCATTTGTTTTGAAAAAGGGAAAATGAATTTGAATAGCATTTGTAACTTGAAACTTTTATATCATTTTATGCTTTTTCTTTCAGTTGAGTCATAACGCCACGAGTTTCAATTCCTCTACCTGAGTAATAATAACCTTAAAAGAACGTTATTAATTAAAATTTACTAGTAATATTTTTTTATTTCTAGGGCCTACATGAAATAGCTTAGGCTAGGATCTTGGACTAGGTCATCTGCAACTATCCAAGATTGTTTAAACTCAAACTTAGCGACTTATCTTCTATGTAAATCCAAGTTTTCAAGAGATCAACCAGAAATATCCTCTAACACAGGAGTTACACACGAGCTCATGTGAGGACTTAGTTTTGGAGATACCCCTCCAATAATTCATTCGAGAATATACCGGAATTGTTGTGCATACGTGGTTTCTTTCAGTACCACCTTGGGCCTCACAAGGTGCTTGTGCTATTTGAATTTCGAGCTTATCTACCCTTCCCATGCACATCAGTCAAAACTACGTTTGTTTCACCAGAATATTTCTGTAAGCTTGATAGCCTTCATGTCTAGACATTAGGATTCTTTCACAGGTGATGGTGGAAGGCTATTATCACTGTACCTAGGGAAAACTTGGTAGAAAACCATGGATAACAAATTTGGGAGGGAGGTTTGGTGATTCAAACTCTGGGACCCATAAAAATTATCATAGGACCACATGTAAATGTTCTTCTATATTCACTCATTTGTTTTGGGCGCTAATCATCCCAGACGCTCCTTTGGAAGGTATATATTTTACCTTCCTGGGTTTGTGATGCTTATTATTTTTTAGTGGTGCTCTCTGTGAACTTCGTATGATCTAGTCTGACCTCTATGTGTGTGATTTAAATATTTAGCTATGGAGGATCAACCTCCTCATAGGTATCGAAGTTTGCAAAATGTTCCTTTGCTTTCAATAATGGAGCCTCCACTACCACCTCAAAGCCAGAGATTGGAAATTTTTTTATATTTTGAATCAACTAGTGTCAGTTAAAGTCCAAGGGAAACTAAACTTCGTTATACTCATATTGGGCCTTTGTTAGTGGAAATTGAATATTTGCAAGCTGAAGAGTTTGTAAGGAACTATAATTCACCTATTACTAACTTAAGGGATCCCGTTTTAGTGCAAGTTTGTCTATTTGGTCCACCCGGTATTGGCATTCCTTTGAGTTTTGTTATTTCTATTTTAGGAAAAGGTCTAGGGGATATGTCTACCCCCACTTAAACCATGATGGCCAGTGGAGTCTCTCCTTCACCAGTAAGTGCATAAAGGCCAAGAATATCTACCACACTAGTAGTGTCCTTAAAATTTAATTCATCAACCCTGTTGTCTCCAAGTTCCCAAGTGGATAATCAATCGACACCTTCAAACACTGTTGGTTCGTCTAGAATGGTTGTCACTAGGATACCCAGTGTGTTGTTTACTTCTACTCTATTATTTCAAAAAATTCAAAATGTTCCTAGTGGTTCCACTGCTTTTGTCCAAGGATTTATGTGGCATGGAGGACAAATTCCTCCATTTTCCCCTTATGTGGGTCCTTCACCTAATTATTCAGGTGTGTCATTTGGAATCCCAAAACCTTTTTCAGGGTTCAACTTTCAAACTTATAGTCAATTGTCAGTTGCACCTTTTGGAAGCTCTCCCTTCTCACTTTTCAATGGGGGAATCACAACTCCTATATCTGCAACTCCATATTTGACCGAAATCATTCGAACATAGTACAACACACCTCAGGTCAGTAATCCTTTGGCCTTTGTGTGGAATCCATTTCAAAACATTGCTAGTTTTCACAGCCGGTGGCTAGGGGAAACCCCAACGTATGTTTTGGGAACACTAGTGCAGGTACTTACTCACCCTATACTCCTTAATATCAATCTCCAGCTAGGGCCATATTACCCTTTATTTCAACTTTAAACTTGTCAGACTTATCAAAAATCATGAATGATCTTGTGCACCACGATTCGACTTGGTGATTGGTTCCAATTAAATTACCTTTTGACATTCCTAACTTTGAAGGGAAAACTAGAGAGGATCTGGGTGACCATGTCACAAAATTCCATTTGTGGTGCTCCTCCAACTCATTGAACGATGATTTTATTTGGCTAAGGATTTTTTAATGAACTCTGACCAATGTAGCGACTAAATGGTATATCAAACTCTCGTCTTCTTCCTACAAATTTTTTCTTGATTTAAAAACCATTTTTCTGAATCACTTTCAACTTCCTATCGAACATGATTCGTTTATAGAAATTTGGTTAAGCTTTCGGTAGATCAAGGCCACTCACATATATGACCACATTTAAGACTAGAGAAGGAGAAAGACACTCATTAAACATTCCTCTTGAATTCCTATTGGAATGTTTTTTGAAGTATTTATTGTCATATTTTAAAAGACGTTTCATCTTCAGGGGTGACGTCGAAGGAGAAGGCCATACTCAGGGCCCAGTAACTGGATTTGATATATTCTCAATTTGGTATTCTCTATGATATTATTATTGAGGCACGAAGGTCCAACATAAAATTTTCTAAACCTAATCCTAGACCACATGTTGATGGTGTGGTTGGTTCAGTTGAGAAACCGACTGTAGAATCACTAGAAAAACAAATACATGAACTGTTAGTGAATCAATATGCAGTAGAGGAAACCAAGGCTACCACACCCTTATTAGATTTTTAATGGTTATACAATATCTAAAAAAACATTTAGCATCATAACATCATAACCATAAGCAAAGGATCACTGAAAGAAAGAAAAGTACAAAAACACAATAGAACACAAATATTTTCGTTGGTGAAACCACAAGAGATAAAACCTCGCAAAAATTCCTCAGTATAGAATTCGACTAAGTACATTGTAAAACCTCATCAACAAGAGTAGTTACTCATCTTCCATAGTAGACTCTTTCTCTCTCTCTCTCTCTCTCTCTCCAACACAATAATTGAGTGTAATGTGTGTGAGAATGAGAGAGGCACCTCACCTATTTATATTCATTAGGTGAGTGCATCAAATCACTAACTAGGTCAAACATGTTCCCTAATTAGGGACAACCTACATTGGGAGACTCAAAATACATTGTATATATTACTTTTGTGGGTACTATTGCCCTTAATTACAACCGAGGGTTTACCTCATGACTTTTACATGACCAATTATATCAAGGACATCTCTGAATGGAGGAATAACATCTTTGAAGGAGAATACAACAAAAGTACAGTAGAATATCTTCTGATGTTACAATACTTTAACACTCCCTCTTAATTAGGAAGGTATTCTACATCAACAACAAACATCATCACAACTCTACAACTGACTAGTGAATCTCTACATGTCATAGGAATTTTTTGAACAACATCATGCATGTTCATCATGAATCTCAGTATGAAAATACTGGATCATCTTCTACACCTTAGTATGTAAATACTTAACCATCTATGAGTACTTGATCATTTTCTGCAACCTTAGTATGTAAGTACTGAATCATCTATCAATATTGGATCATCTTCTACAATATCTGTATGTGGATACTGAATCATCTTTTGCAACATTGGTATGTGAATACTGAATCATCTCCTACCACATCAGTATGTGAATATTGAATTATCTTCTAAACCTTCTTCTATAACATTAGTATGTGAATACTGAATCTTCTTCTTCAACATCGGTATGTGAATACTGAAACATCATCTGCAACATTAGTATGTAAATACTGAAACATCGTCATTTGTATCATCAGTATGTAAATAATAAAACATCATCATCTGCATCATCAATATGTAAATATTGAAACATCATCATCTACATCATCAATATGTAAATACTAAAACATCCACATCTGCATCATAAGTATGTAAATATTGAAACATAAACATCTGCATCATCAGTATGTAATTATTGAAACATCATCATCTGCATTGTCAGTATGTGAATACTGAAACAACAACAACATCATTAGCATATTAGTGATAAAGAAATATTATCAATCAATGCTACATCATCATCTACATTATCAGCATAGAGATGATGGAACATCATCATAATCATCATAAACATAAAAATGTTGAGACTTCAAACACATCAACATTATCAACACAGGGTGTTTCTCACCTAGCTCTACATGGTCTAAACCACATACATACATCATTTTCCTACCATATTTCCCTTACTTTTGACCTTCACAACTATGGTTTACCTTCATTCTCTCTCAAAAAGGATGAAAACCCCCAAAAAGGGATAGAAACCCAAAAAAGGGGCTAAAAACCCTAAATAGGGCTTAAAACCTAAAATAGGGTTACAAAACCCTAAAAGTGAGAAAAGACCAAAAAACCTAAAAACACATTATAAAAATAGTGTGAAGGTCTCCATCAACATGATTCTTATCCCTTATTCGTTATTATATTCAATGAGTACGGTGAGAAACCATTATTCTCAAAGTATTCACACCATTTTTTCCAATCATTCCATAGCCCCACCATCTCCCATCTAGTATGTTGAGGCATCCTTCATACCAACCAGCCTGTGGAGAGGCGGTCCATTTCCAAGATCAGGCATGGTGGCCCTGTTAACACAAAAAATCCCTCACTAAGATCTACATGACCTTCACCACCCAAGGACATCCATGTACGACCCTCATTTGACCCCCATGCCCTCAAGAAGGCTTAAACATATGAAAAAGGGCTTAAAACCCCCTAAAAAGAGCCAAACTAGCTCCCATAGGGGCTAAAACCTCCAAAAAGGGGCTAAAACCCCTCAAAGGAGCTTAAAACCCCCAAAGGATCTAAGGATTGGGTGAAAGGGGATAGAATCCTAAAAAGGGGACTAAAGCCCCAACCAGGGGCTTAAAACCCTAAAAATCCCAAGAAAAAGTATAAATAGAGGGGTGGGGGTCACCCTCAAATCACTTCTCATCTCCTTATCGTTACGCTTCCCATGTGAGTGCCTTGAGACCCTTTTAATCTCAAGCCATTCACCCTCCCTCTCCTCCATTCCTCCATTGAGGCATAGCTCCCCATCCTTTGAGAGGTGCTCTCCCAAGCTAGGGCATGGTGGCCCATTCCAACCAGAGAAGGTATACTTGTTTTTGTTGTCTTTTTCTTTCTTTACATTGTATTTTTCTGACCTTATTTGTTTGCAGGTTTCTTGTTTAACATTCTATTGCAGGTTTCCATTGATTGCTTACAGGTTCTCTTGTTTTCTAATAGTTTGATGCAGGTTTGTGGAGCTTAGCCCTAACCTTGTGTGCATAGGAGTTTTCCATTTCATTTTATGTTTATTTATTTTTTTCTTCCATTCTCATAGGAACCCTACCCTTCCATCCTATATATGGAAGGGAGCCCTTCTTGCCTATACCAAGGGTGAAATCCCTACTATAGATTTGGCGACCATACCGGGTTGATCCTACAGGATCCCTGGGTTTTATTTCTGCATTTTAGTTTTACTTGACCTAGTTTAGTTGTCTTTCAAATATATATTAGATCTATCTTTTCTGGCATTTTTAGTTACTATCGAGCTTCTTCAAGGCCAAACCGAGCCCATTTGGCCACAGTACAGGTTACTTTCAGCCGGATCTAGCTCAGGTTCAACAAATTTTCATCTTTCGGAGCAGTTCGCTCTTATAGAGCTGAAAGTTGCGACTAGGTCATTCATTTAGGCCCAAAAGGTGCAACCAGGTCACTCATTCAGGCTTGAAAGATGTGACTTCATCCCAGAATCCAGATCGCTTCTGTCTGCAGTTTCTGAGCGACCCCCTCGCCTATTTTGGGGAAAATTTGGTGACCACTCGCCACATTTTCCCTGAAAAGAGCGATCTGTCTCTCATATTCTGATTTTTAAAGATTAGGGATTATCATTCAGTCACCTTTGTCCATCAAATCTGTGTATATTTCCTTTCAGTATCTGTTTAGTTTATTACACCATGTGTAAATCAATGATTATTAAATGGTGAATTGGTTAATGAATATGTTTAAAGCTTGAATCAAAAAATTACTATAGGTTTCAATTCTTAAGTTGAAATTGACATCTTGCCTAGCCCTTCCTCCTATACCCAGTCATCACCCTTTGGGGTATTCTGGGATAAGACGAAGGGTGAAGCTCATATAGTAATAGGCACTTCACCTGTATTTTTTCTAAACAGCTAAAAATGGGTGACTTGGAAGGTAGACGGAGTGGAAACCGATGGGGGTTTCATGGCATTCGTGTCCTCTCTGTTGACTGACCTTGCATCCGGAGAGTGACCTGAGGATATACATATGGGATTAGTCCCATTTTGTTGAGAGCCCAACACTCTTTCCTGGTTGAAGAGAAATACAAGTGTAAGGTAGTCACCTAGTCAGGTTCAGATTCAGATTCAGGTATGGCATGCATTCAAGTTTATGTTTACAATTTACTGCTATGTTAAACAATCTATTCACATTATAGGTTTTGCAATACAATATCTACAAACTATTCATAAACCGTACAAGAATCCACTAAATGTAACATAAAGATTAAATACATACACACAAACCATACCACATAAAAACAACCAAACTCAGTTCATGACGTTGAGCTAGCCTTTAAAATTTATAATTTACACTAATTAAACAATCTATAGTCTTTGAGGACATAAGTGCTTGACTTCCTTAACTGTGGGAAGTACTTGGGCTCATCCTAGAAACTCATTATGAGGAGTACCATGGAAACCCCAAAGTAGATGGCCGTTGAGAGGAATTGGCAAGCGAAACGGGCAACGACCCCCACCGATTGACTAACACTCCCATGAGGAAAAACCAAAGTGTTGTCTTTAGGCAGTCTTGGTGGCCGAGTGACCATGTAAAGCTAATAGGAATCCATTAAAATCGGGGTCCAAAAGTCATTACCATATTTCACCACTTGACCTACAAATTAGACACAATTGATCCCCCACGTTCTTCCTCATGCCTGAGAGGTGATCCACCACAGTTCGGGTCCTTGAACCAACACCGTCAAGACCATTCTCGATGACCCTCTACACCATTAGAAGGCCACACAACCTCTAATTCAGACTCATAATCATACCAATCTGAGCCAGACCTACATACTGCACCATCTATCCCCATGGCTGGTGCAAACCCAGATCCATTTTTCGGCTTGGTGATTGGTAGTGGACCCATGTACACACCCCAAACCACCACCAACACCCCTACTAGTGGCCCCATCATAGTCATGTAAACTATCATAAGCTATCTACCACCACCCGTATTGACCAGTCAAGTAGTCCCACTTATAACACATGGGGGAAGTGTCCCTTCCATCCACATTGTCCCACTTGGCATGCCTAGGGACAATGGCCCTTCCACCTACACTGTCCCTCCTATCACACATGAGGGTAGTGGAATTTCCACTCACACGGTTCCATTTACCACACTTGGAGGAAGTGGCCCATCTACAACAGTGCCACAAGTCCCCCCAGTTATGCAGGTGTGTCATGTCCCTGCAAACCCCACCACCATTGTTGCCCCATATCACATCAACCTTGGTTCAAACCTTCCCTTCATGGCATGTCTCAACTTTCCTAACTTGGCTTGGTTAACAAATGACCCTATCCACCATCAAACGTTTTGGCCTCCCATGCCAACCAAACTTCCCTCAGACATTCCCAAGTTTGAAGGAAAGGAAGTGGAGTGCCCCCAAAACTACATTATGATGTTTCACCTATGGTGCTCATCAAATAGCATTGTAGATGATTTGATCAGGCTCAAACTGTTCCAACGCACTCTCATAGGTGCTGCAGCCAAGTGGTATATTGAACTACCACACGCCAAATACCTGGATTTTAACTCCTTGGATTTCATCTTCCTACAATATTTCCAACTCCCCGTTAGATACAACGAAGGGGTGGAGATCTTGTTATCTTACCGCCAGAATACTGCGACCCACATAACCGACCACATCCATGAGTGGCAACGACACCGTAGTTTGTGTAATATTCAACTTGATGACAGGATCTTCCTGGATTGGTTCATAAGAATTTTGCTACCACCTATAGCAAAGGATGTCGCATCTGAATGTCCCCAATTCGAAGAGGAGGCCATCTTGAAAGCCCAGTAGTTTGATCTGATCTATGCACATTCTGGATACCTTTACATCGTCATTCCAGATGCTCCCCGTGTAGGCACCTCCTACTAGGATGTACCGGGGGAATCCCATGCCATAGATGGCATCATAGGTTCTGTCTCCCACCAACCACAGTACCATTTGACACCACCTGCAATACCATCACAACCAAGCAACACCCCTAGTGTTTCCTACCTGTCCAGAGCCACAACTTATTTTACACAACCTGCGCCACCGCCGTAGGCCCAGGCATTAGCTTGGCTGACACACCAATATGCAGGACAAATGCCCAAATTTGTGGCACCTCCCCCCCAAGTCTACTATGCACCACCTGTACAAGCCGCTCAATCCCCCGCCCCAGCTCCACGTGCTTCATTGGGATAAGTGTTTGCATAGAAAAACCGTCCCAACCAGCCAACCCTCAACAACCAACAAGGGCAAGCCAGGAATCACCCACCCCGAAACCAAGGAAACAATCAACCATAAGGAGGTGGTCAACAACCAAATCCTCCCAATAATGTAACGGTGAACTGGCCAGTCCAAAATCCTCAATGACCAAATGCACCAAGACATAATGCTCCGTTGCATACAAACCAACCATGCACACTATGCAAGGTCTACAGGCACTACACACATGAATTCCCCTTCATGGGTCATGCCAAGAAATCCATTCACAATGAGGTTCAACATGCTACCAATACAAGAGCCCAAGCTCAACCCAACCCGTCACCACCAGGGCCCCCACCCATGGCCCTCCAAAACACATTATTAGTCCAAGGACTAATAGCAACTGCACCCGCTCTGTAGCCCAATCCCAATGCCTTGGGGGCACTTCCGATAGCAAAAACAGGTGTTCACCACCTACTAGCCATGACAACTGAAGAGGTCAATTTATAGACTAGACAAAATCAATATAGAACCAACACCGAACCCACTTATACATCAGCGACATCTACATCTAAAACAACCAATAAACCTCTTTAGCTAACCCCTTTCCCTCTGCACCACCCCATATGACGGGTCGCCAACAACATCATGGCTAGAGCTGCTGTAAGCTACAACAATGTGGATGATTTGGCCCAAACACCTACTGCCATGTCTACTCTTGAGGTACTCAAAACTTGTCCAACGCAGCGAAAAGCCTTACTAGCGACCCTTGGCGCTGTAGACCCCTCTAACTCCAAGTTAAGTGACTTTCAACATGGATAATATAGAACCACAGATGCCATCAACCATTTCCTTCCAAATCCTAGTGTCTATCCGGAATCTGGTCGTGCACCAGTGCATAGTGGATGAGGGGGCATCCATGTGCATTATGTCCACCCTAGTCCTGCAGAAGCTTGGATCGCCAATTCTACAACCATCATCTACTACTCTGCGGGATTATGATGGCCACCCCACTAAAGCCCAAGGAATCCTCCCTCATGTCCCCATCACATCAACTAGGAAAATAGTACTGATTGACATAGAGGTTTTCAATGCTCAATTGGACTCTAACCTTCTCCTCGAAATAAGTTATATGTACACCATGAGAGCTATAGAATCAACTGTTTTTCATCTCATGATGTTCCCCCACTAAGGGAAAATCATGATGGTTGACCAACTGACTTATCATGATCCAGAAGGGATAACAGCACCTACCAACATTATCCCTATGATCAACACCATTTATCCATAAGGGCTAGCCGCACCCTCCAATGTTATCCCTGTGGTCAACACCATGGTTGACAACATACCAGCCTCCCCATTGTTGAATGTGGGCCCTGGGTTGTTTGCCGATACCACCATGATGGATTCTTTCCCCTTAGTGTCACCACCACTGACAAGAAATGAGACTACGGACTTATGCATGCTCTCATCTAGCACTGTTGTACCCAAACATCAACTGTAGCTGTATCCCCAACCGCAACCACAACACCATTCACAGCCGCAACACCATTAGCAGCCGCAACATCATCAGTAGATGCCGCATCATCACCAGCCACTGCATCATTCACAGCTGCAGAATTATGCACAACTGCCACGATAACCTCATCCCCACATGCAACCATCGGGGAGTTATCTGGGCTCCTCCCTAGTCCACACAATTCCCTTCCTCTTTCCCCCGCCTGGTGTCATGAGCAAGCTAGTAATGGATACCTTAAACATACCCAATTTTACATTGGGAATTCCCATGTGGTACCTTGATCCACCGGCCCAGCCACCAATTCCCCAGGTATTCTTAACCCCCATGCAACCCATTACGATTGAATCTCATCCTCCACCCAGCCCATAAAAACCAACCACCGCAATCACACCTGCACCACTCCACCCAAAAAGGGCCAGGGGAGAAAATGTGAAAGCTACCCCTGAACCTCGATAGATCCTGCCTTGCACCATCTAAAAATAATAGGGCCATCCAACTAAAAGCTTCCCTGAGATTCCCATAATCCACGCGCATTTGGGTGCCATGGATACAACGGAAAATATCCTCATGGTTGAACTCCCAAGTGGGCCAACAGTGAGAAACAAGTCATTGAGATCAAACCATGCTTGTGCCCTTTACAGATTGTATGGACACTATTCTCACCACTACCAAGACTTGTCCAAGTTCCAAATGGATCTAGCCAACCGTTGACAACATTCCATTGAATCTGAGATCACTCTAATTGAAGATGTTCACCCCTCACTTCCTTCTTCAGACACCATGTCCATTTACATGATGTCCAGTTCTACAGACACTATTGTCTCCACCATCACTGACGATCCATCAGACCTGTCTCTTGGTTGCTTCTGCAACGATGAGGAGATACTTGAATCCTTAAAAGACCCAGAATACCCATGGGATGACATGCACCATCGCTCGTTCTTCCTCCCTGAAGAGCTTGTATCACAGTTTGACCAATTTTCCATGGAAACAAAAGATTTCATTCATGGGAAAGTTGACTGGTTCAAAAATCCCATTCCAGCAACAGATGCCTTCGAAGAAGGAAACAGGTCCAACATTTCACCAACCACCAAAATCAACATCTCAACCAATCCTGAGGTTGTTGAAGAAATCATGCTGGGGGCATCCTACTCCCTGGAAGAAGTCGCTACCTACAAAGCCCTCTTCCAAAAATTCTGCGAAATATTTGCATGGTATTACACTAAAATTCCCAGGTTGGATCCATCCATTATGGAACACCACATCGACACATGGCCCAATGTGGCCCCCATGCTCCAAAAGCAACGGCACATCCACCCCTCCAAAGTTTCCACGGTCAAAGCTGAAATAGAGAAGCTACACACAACCGGCTTCATTTACCCCATTGCGTACACAACTTGGGTTTCTAATCCTGTTCCCATGAATAAAAGATAGGGTACCATCCACGTTTGCACAGACTTTCGCGATCTAAATGGGGAATTTCCCAAAGACAAATTCCCAATGCCCTTCATCAATCTGATTATGGATGCATGCATCGGACATGAGGTATTTTCCTTCATGGACAAGTTTTCTAGATATAACCAAATCTAGATCCGAAAAGAACATTGTTAAAAGACTGCATTCACAACCCCATGGGGCACATTCACCTATCGAGTAATGCCCTTTGTTTTGAATAACACCGGAGCCACCTTCCAGCGTGCCATGACATGTTGTTTCCACAACCTAATCCACATCATATTGGTCTACCTAGACGACCTTACCGCTCGATCACCAAAATGAGAACAACATATAGATGACTTACGACAAGTCTTTTTGCGATGTCACAAATACAAATTTCTCCTTAATCCCCTAAAATGCATTTTTTGTGTCCCAGCAGGCCATCTACTCGGGTTCATCATATCTCACAAAGGGATAACGATAGACCCTCTCAAGTTTCAGGCTATCCTTGATCTTCCTTCACCAAAAAATCAGCACCAACTATAGAGCCTCCAAGGCAAGGCCAACTTCCTTCGTCGCTTTGTACCAGAGTATGCAACAAAATCTCATGGATTCATTCGCCTGCTCCACACAAAAAATCC
This sequence comes from Pseudotsuga menziesii, assembly GCA_001517045.1. Taxonomy (NCBI): domain Eukaryota; kingdom Viridiplantae; phylum Streptophyta; class Pinopsida; order Pinales; family Pinaceae; genus Pseudotsuga; species Pseudotsuga menziesii. Next base: position 585,575 of record LPNX010094702.1, read on the forward strand.
CTTTGTTTTGGATTAGCAAGCATAAGAATTGTTTGATGCACTTAATCAAGCCTTGGCTTCTACACCATTACTCTTAGCACCAGACTCCACCTGAGACTTCATTCTCTATGTGTCAGCCTCAGACAACGCCATTGCTGGAGTCTTGGTCCAAGAAGATGATGCTCACCATGAGCACGTGATTTATTACATCAATCAAAAGCTGATAGGTCCCCCACTATGATATTCACCCGAGGAGTAATTGGCCCTCGCCGTCATCTTCTCGACTCAAAAGTTACACCACTACATCATTGCAAACCATACTTGTGTAGTGGCTAATTCAAACCCAATGTGGTACCTCTTAAGCCATCGCCCTCTACAAGGTCGTGCAGCAAAGCGGGTAGTCGTCCTCCAAGAATTCGACTTAGAATTTGTTTCCCCAAAAATCACAAAGGCACTCGCATTGGTCGTGCTCATGAACGATCTGCCCCCATTAACCATGTCATCACCACCTAATGATGATCTCCCTGATGATTTCCTATTCATCATATCCACGGAGGACCCATGGTATGGAGACATCCTTCTATATTTACGAACACAGAAGTTCGTAGTGTACTTAAACCATGAGGACATGTGACACATTCGACATTAAGCCATTCACCACCTATTTATTGGATATGTTCTATATCGTCAAGGCATTGATACCATCCTACGTCGTTTCCTCACCCGTGACAAGGCCGAGACCATCCTCAACAACTGTCATAGTAGAGCCTGTGGTGGCCACCTTCCAGGTATGTAAACCACCCAGAAGATTCTACGTGCCAGCTACTTCTGGCCTTCCATATTCACTAATTGCATAGAGGCAGTCAAGCATTGTCGCAGTTGTTAGCTCTTTTCCCCAAAGAAAAGAGCCCCCCCCTGCACCATTACACCCCATAGTAATAGTCAGTCCCTTCTACAAATGGGCAACTCACTTCATAAAAATAAACCCTGCCTCAACCAACAATCATAAATACATCATTATGGCAGTTGATTACTTCACTAAGTGGGCCGAGGCCATGCCCACATTTGATTGCAAAAGTGAAACGGCGGCACACTTCTTCTTCAACCATGTTATTTCATGATTTGGTGTTCCTAAATAGTTGGTCTCAGACCCATGGTAAACACTTTGAAGATGCTATTTGGACTGAGCTTTCAACCATGTTGAAATTTGAACACCAATACTCATCTTCCTACTACCCCCAGGGAAATGGCCAAGTTGAAGCAATCAACAAAATCATCAAAATAATGATCTAGAGGATAGTAGGAAACCATAAAACCAACTAGTATCACATGTTGTTCTCTTCCCTATGGGCTTATCACACGTCCACAAAAACCACAATCGGTTTCACCCCTTTTTTCTTAGTACATGGCGTTGAATCAGTACTCCATATATAGTTCTAGATCCCATCCCTCTGCCTCGTGGTAGAACTCCTCCCTGACACTTCACCTTTAGAAGAATGACTCCTCCAACTAGAGCAAGCCATACAATACTGTCGAACTACCCTCAAAGCCATTGAAGTAGTGAAAACACAGTCAAAGGCCCACTATAACTCCCATGTCCACCCTCGCACCTTCAACAAAGGCGATATGGTTCTAGTCTATGACCAACCCAATGACAAGTTGGGAAAAGGAAAGTTCAATTCAATGTGGTATGGCCCATACGTTGTCCACTGTTGCCTAGGAAAAGGGGCATACACCCTTATTGACTCTGATGGACAAGTCTTGGAGAATCCCCGCAACGGGCTCTACCTCAAGAGATTTTATTCTTAACATCACCAACGAGTCACTTGATTTTCATTTTTTGTTTTTTAATATTTTTTACCACAAGTCAGGGGTAGCACCATTAGCTTCTAATCCAAAGTCATCCGGAATTTGTTCAAGACACCTCTCACACCTCTAGACTCCAACCTCTATATTCTTATGAGACCATCATCTCGTGTTTAACAAGTAATGTTCGGGACCACTTCCCAGAAGTTACCTCAATTTACAAGCCACATCATGCTGATAGAAGTGTCTTTGGACCTCTGCTTGCGTCACACTTTCCTATCGCCAATCATGCGGATTCCTGGGCCACTGCCTGGAAGGCACATCATTTTGATTTTTAACATATAGCTGTCTAATCCGTCCACCGCACCTTATATAGATCTTTGGACCATCGTCCATAGGATGGATCATTTCCTTTGCATGCATTTGGAATATAACTTATTTTGTACTTGCACTCACATCACATGTAGTCAAGTCCATCCACCACAACACACACAGCTCTCCTGACCTCTATTCGAGAGCCACCTCGATTTGCATGCCTCTATCGCACCGATTCACGTGCCTCTACCTTGATCTATCCTGTGCATGTATTGGTATGTTTAAGAGCCACCTAATCCATCCATACTACATGGATGACCTTTGGAGCACTGTCCATTGTCCCGACATGGGACGCCGCCTATGCCATCGCGATCGGTTGAACATACTAGACTTTCTTTTAAGATCTTTTATGACTGCTAAAAGAATGAAAAGATTCTCGAGTGCAGCTACTTCCTTTCCTACTCATTAAAGTATAGGAAAGGGAATTTACATCGTCTCGTTTATCTCCTTTTGCGGACTATGTAGACCATCAAATGAAAAGGACCACCTTGGCACATGCAAGCCAAGACCATTCCCCTTTGCATCCTTTTATGCTTTCTTGGGCAGAGGGGCTAAACTTTACGAAAAATCTCACCATGGTTTGTCTTTAAGCTCTTTTCCAGCCTTCTCATAAAGAAAATATTGTTGAGCAAACTTGGTTTTGTTCATGCTTGTAAAAGTAGCTGAATGACCATCCAGTCAGTATAGGTTTAACCTTTTTCGGCCTGACTGGACTATCAATAATAAAGAAGTCTCCCATCCCCTAAAGGATGTGTGAGCTCTCCTGTGTATACTTTTATCCTTTTTTGGGCACAGGAGACTACCAACAAAAAAGAGCCCCCACTGGAGTCTTCTTCATGCTTTCAAACTCTCTAAAATTGAAAGCACCATTGAGCATTTACTTTCTCGGGCTTGCCAAAAATCCACGAGATTGTACCACAATGGTGTCTTTAGACACCACCCAACAGATAATAGTTCGGAAGCATTCCCACTTTAGGTTGCGTTTGTTCAGAGTACTCTACAACGTGTCTTCCTTGGATCCCATCAATATAAAAAGTATCTTATCCCCCCCCCCAAGTATTTCCCATCTGCCTTTACATTCTCGGTATTACAGCTATGATCCCTTTCCCATGAGTCAGTTTCATCTGGTGTCTATCCGGAATTTGGCCGTGCACCGGTGCATAGTGTATGAGGGGGAATCGACGTTCATTATGTCCACCCTAGTCCTGCAGAAGCTTGGATCCCCAATTATGCAACCATCATCTACTACTCTGCAGGATTATGATGGCCACCACACTAAAGCCCAAGGAATCCTCCCTCATGTCCCCATCACATTAGCTAGGAAAATAGTACTGATTGACATAGAGGTTGTCAATGCTCAATTGGACTATAACCTTCTCCTCGAAAGAAGTTATATGTATGCCATGAGAGCCGTAGCATCAATTGTTTTTCGTCTCATGATATTCCCCCATGAAGGGAAAATCATGATGGTTGACCAACTGACTTATCATGATCCAAAAGGGATAACAACACCTACCAACGTTATCCCTATGATCAAAACCATTTATCCATAAGGGCTACCCGCACCCTCCAATGTTATCCCTGTGGTCAACACCATGGTTTACAACATACCATCATCCCCATTGTTGAATGTGGGCCCTACGTTGTTTGTCGATACCACCATGATGGATTCTTTCCCCTTAGTGTCACCACCACCGACATGAAATGAATGTACAGAATTGTGCATGCTCTCATCTAGCACTATTGTACCCAAACATCAACTATAGCCGTATCCCCAATTGCAAGCACAACACCATACGCAGCCGCAACACCATCAGCAGCCGCAACATCATCAGTAGCCACTTCATCATCAGCAGCTGATGCATCATTCATAGCTGCAACATTATGCACAACTGCCACAACAACCTCATCCCCACATGCAACCATTGGGGAGTTATCTGGGATCCTCCCCAGTCCACACAATTCTCTTCCTCTTTCCCCGACCTGGTTTCATGAACAAGCTAGTAATGGCTACCTTAAACTTACACAATTTTACATTAGGAATTCCCATGTGGTACCTTGATCCACCGGCCCAGCCACCAATTCCCCAAGTAGTCTTAAACCCCATGCAACCCATTACAATTGAATCTCATCCTCCACCCGGCCCATAAAAACCAACCATTGCAACCGCACCTGCACCACTCCACCCAAAAAGTGCTAGGGGAGAAAATGCGAAAGCTACCTCTGAACCTCGACAAATCCCCCCTTGCACCATCTACAAAGAACAGGGCCATCCAACTCAAATCTTCCCTGAGATTCCCATAATCCATGCGCATTTGGGTGCCATGGATACAACGAAAAATATCCCCATGGTTGAACTCCCAAGCGGGCCAATAGTGAGAAATAAATCATTGAGAACAAACCATGCTTGTACCCTTTGCAGATTGTATGGACACTATTCTCATGACTACCAAGACTTGTCCAATTTCCAAATGGATCTATCCAACCTTCGACAACATTCCATTGAATCTGAGATCACTCTAATTGAAGAAGTTCACCCCTCACCTCCTTCTTTAGACACCATGTCCATTTACATGATGTCCAGTTCTACAGACCCTCTTGTCTCCACCATCACCGACGATCCATCAGACCTGTCTCTTGGTTGCTTCCGCAATGATGAGGAGATACTTGAAGCCTTAAAAGACCCAGAATACCCATGGGATGACATGCACCATCGCTTGTTCTTCCACCCCGAAGAGCTTGTATCGCAGTCTGACCAATTTTCCATGGAAACCAAAGATTTCATTCATGGAAAAGTCCACTGGTTCAAAAATCCCATTCTGGCACCAGATGCCTTCGAAGAAGGAAACAGGTCCAACATTTCACCAACCACAAAAATCAACATCTCAACCAATCCTGAGGTTGTTGAATAAATCATGCTGGGGGCATCCTGCTCCCTGGAAGATGTCGCTGCCTACAAAGCCCTCTTCCAAGAATTTTGTGACATCTTTGCATGGTCTTACACTGAAATTCCTAGGTTGGATCCATCCATTGTGGAACACCACATCGACACATGGCTCGATGTGGCCCCCATGCTCCAAAAGCAATGGCACATCCACCCCTCCAAAGTTTCCAAGGTCAAAGCTGAAATAGAGAAGCTGTGCACAGCCGACTTCATTTACCCCATTGCGTACACCACTTGGGTTTCAAATCCTGTTCCCATGGATAAAAAATAGGGTACCATCCATGTTTGCATAGAATTTCATGATCTAAATGGGGAATGTCCCAAATACAACTTCCCAATGCCCTTCATCAATCTGATTATCGATGCATGTGCTGGACATGATGTCTTTTCCTTCATGGACGGGTTTTCCGGATATAACCAAATCTAGATCCAAAAAGAAGATCATTAAAAGACTGCATTCACAACCCCGTGGGGCACATTTTCCTATCGAGTAATTCCCTTTGGTTTGAAGAACACTGGAGCCACCTTCCAGCGTGCCATGACATGTTGTTCCCACAACCTAATCCACATCATCTTGGTCTACCTAGACGACCTTACCTCTTGATCACCAAAACGAGAACAACATATACATGACTTACGGCAAGTATTTTTGCGATGTCGCAACTACAAAATTCTCCTTAATCCCCTAAAATGCATTTTTTGTGTCCCATCAAGCCATCTACTTGGGTTCATCGTATATTGCAAAGGGATAATGATAGACCCTCTCAAGTTTCAGGCTATCCTTGATCTTCCTTCACCAAAAACTCAGCACCAACTATAGATCCTCCAAGGCAAGGCCAACTTCCTTCGGCACTTTGTACTAGAGTATGCAACAAAATCCCATGGATTCATTCACCTACTCTACACAAAAATCCCCTTTGTTTGGGATTAGCAAGCATAAGAATTGTTTGATGCACTTAATCAAGCCTTGGCTTCTGCACAATTACTCTCAGCACCAGACTCCACCTGAGACTTCATTCTCTATGTGTTGGCCTCAGACAATGCCATTGCTGGAGTCTTGGTTCAAGAAGATGATGCTCACCTTGAGCACGTGATTTATTACATCAATCAGAAGCTGACAGGTCCCCCACTATGATATTCACCCGAGGAGAAATTGTCTCTCGTCGTCATCTTCTCGACTCAGAATTTAAACCACTACATCATTGCAAACCGTACTTGTGTAGTGCCTAATTCAAACCTAATGCGGTACCTCTTAAGCTATCACCTTCTACAAGGTCGCGTAGCTAAATGGGTAGTCGTCCTCCAAGAATTCGACTTAGAATTCATTTCCCCAAAAAGCACAAAGGCACTCACACTGGCCGCACTCATGAACGATATGCCCCCATTAACCATGTCATCACCACCCAATGATGATATCCTTTATGATTTCCTATTCATCATATCCACGAAGGACCCATGGTATGGAGACATCCTTCTATATTTACGAACACAGAAGTTCGCAGCGCACTTAAACCATGAGGACAAGCGACACATTCGACATCAAGCCATTTTCCACCTATTGATTGGATATGTTCTATATAGTCAAGGCATTGATACCATCCTACGTCATTTCCTCACTGGTGATGAGGCCGAGACCATCCTCAACAATTGTCATAGTAGAGCCTGTGGTGGCCACCTTTTAGGTATGGAAACCACCCAAAAGATTCTACGTGCCAGCTACTTCTGGCCTTCCATATTCACTGATTGCATAGAGGCAATCAAGCATTGTTGCAGCTGTTAGCTCTTTGCCCCAAAGGAAAGAACCCCCCCTGCACCATTACACCCTGTATTCATAGTCAGTCCCTTCTGCAAATGGGCAACTCACTTCATAACAATCAACCCTACCTCAACCAATGGTCATAAATACATCATTATGGTAGTTGATTACTTCACTAAGTGGGCCGAGGCCATGCCCACATTTGATTGCAAAAGTGAAATGGCGGCATGCTTCTTCTTCAACCATGTTATTTCATGATTTGATGTTCCTAAATAGTTGGTCTCAGACCATGGTAAACACTTTGAAGACGCTGTTTGGACTGAACTTTCAACCATGTTGAAATTTTAACACTAGTACTCATCTTCCTACAACCCCCAGGGAAATGGCCAAGTTGAAGCAATCAACAAAATCATCAAAACAATGATCCAGAGGATGGTAGGAAACCATAAAACCAACTAGCATCACATGTTGTTCTCTTCCCTATGGGCTTATTGCACATCCACAAAAACCACAATCGGTTTCACCCATTTTTGCTTAGTACATGGCGTTGAATCAGTACTCTCTATAGAGTGCCAGATCCCATCCCTCCGCCTCGTGGTAGAACTCCTCCTTGACACTTCACCCTTAGAAGAATGACTCCTCCAACTAGAGAAAACCATACAATACTGTCGAACTACCCTCGAAGCCATCAAAGTAGTGAAAACATGATCAAAGGCCTACTATGACTCCCATGTCCACCCTCGCACCTTCAGTAAAGGTGATATGGTTCTAGTCTACGACCAACCCAATGACAAGTTGGGAAAAGGAAAGTTCAATTCAATGTGGTATGGCCCATATGTCATCCACTGTTGCCTCGAAAAAGGGGCATACACCCTTATTGACTCTAATGGACAACTCTTGGAGAATCCTCGCAACGGGCTCTACCTCAAGAGATTTTATGCTTAACATCACCAATGAGTCACTTGATTTTCCTTTTTTGTTTTTTAATATTTCTTACCACAAGTCAGGGGTAGCACCATTAGATTCTAATCCAAAGTCATCCGGAATTTGTTTGAGACACCTCTCACACCTCCAGATTCCAACCTCTATCTTCTTTTGAGACCATCGTCTTGTGTTTAACAAGTAATGTTCGAGACCACTTCCCAGAAGTTACCTCAATTTACAAGCAACATCCTGCTGATAAAAGTGTCTTTGGACCTATAATTGCATCACACTTTCCTACCACCAATCATGCGGATTCCCTGGCCACCACCCAGAAGGAAAATCATTTTGATATTTAGCATATAGCTGTCTAATCTGTCCACTGCACCTTATGCGGATCTCTGGACCATCGTCCAGAGGACGGATCATTTTCTTTGCATGCATTTGGCATATAACTTATTTTGGACTTGCACTCACATCACATGTAGTCAAGTCCATTCACCACAACTCACACACAGCTCTCCTAACCTCTGTCTAAGAGCCACCTCGATTTGCATGCCTCTATCGCATCGATTCGCATGCCTCTACCACGATCTATCCCGTGTATGTATTGGTATGTTTAAGAGCCACTTACTCCATCCATACTGCATGGATGACCTTTGGACCACTGTCCATTGTTCTGACATGGGGCGCCACCTGCGCCACCGCGATCGGTTGAACATACTAGAGTTTCTTTTAAGCTCTTTTCTGACTCCTAAAAGAATGAAAAGATTGTCAAGCGCAGTTACTTCCTTTCCCGCTCGTTAAAGTATAGGAAAGGGAATTTACATCGTCTCGTTTATCTCCTTTTGCGGACTATGTAGACCATCAAATGAAAAGGACCACCTTGGCACATTCAAGCCAAAATCGTTCCCCTTTGCATCCTTTTATGCTTTCTCGGGTAGAGGGGCTGAACTTTACGAAAAAGATCACCATGGTTTGTTGTTAAGCTCTTTTCTATCCTTCTCATCAAGAAAAGATTGCTGAGAAAACTTGGTTTCATTCATGCTTGTAAAAGTATCTGAATGACCATCCAGTCAGTATAGGTTTAACCTTTTTCAGCCTGACTGGACTATCAATAGTAAAGAAGTCTCCCATCCCCTAAAGGATGCACGAGCTCTCCTATGTATACTTTTATCCTTTGTTGGGCATGGGATACTACCAACAAAAAATAGCCCCCACTGGAGTCTTCTTCATGCTTTCAAACTCTCTAAAATTGAAAGCACCATTGAGCATTTACTTTCTCGGGCTTGCCAAAAATCCACAAGATTGTACCACAATGGTGTCTTTAGACACCACCCCATAGATAATAGTTTGGAAGCATTCCCACTTTGGGTTGCGTTTGTTCAGAGTACTCTGCAATGTTTCTTCCTTGGATCCCATCAATATCAAAAATGTCTTACCCCCCCCCCCC
>LPNX010094702.1:594889-642638 GCA_001517045.1 Pseudotsuga menziesii
CGTCATACTCTGATCAAAGGAAGTTTGAGTTCACTACACTCTCTATTCCCTTGTTCAACTCCTTCCCTCCCCCTCCATTCAGTGGGTCAGTCCTTAGAGTGTCTCACATCTTTTGGTTACCTCCCTCGTGCTTCTAGTCAAGGAAACACCATTTCCTTGACTAGGGGTGGGTCTCCCTCTATCGACGACAACAAATGTATTCCAGAGGTCCCTATATTTTGGTTTCATTAAACTCATTGATGAGTTCCTTGGACCACTTGAGAGGAGTCCATAGTGCCTCTTGAGATGGTTGTTTCTCACATGCTCGACTCCAGCTACATCATCGCACCATTGAGATTCGTACAGGGTTTTGGTTCGTGTAGTATTTGTTTGAAGACCCTAGATGTCACCTGACTCTAGAACATTGATGAGTCTATTTGAGGGACCCCAATAGGTTCATGTCCCTTGTGATTTTTGAGTTGGGTTGGAGACAATGTTCAGAAGCCCCAACAGTGCTTTTATATAAATTTATGATTGATGCAGCATACTTGTACCACAGAGACTATGATTCTCCGTCATTAAACTATGTACTGTTCCATATCTAGCAGACCATTAGTCATGAAGATATAGCATTCCATGAGAATGCCATGGGTCCAATGTAGTAGTTCTTCATATCAGTATTGTATTTAGCCTCTCATTAAGGAAACCACTATTGTAAAAAAAGTTGTACATGATCAGCTCTTGTATTATGGAGCTTAGATCACATTATTCTTTTGACATCATTACGAGCATGGGGATGTCCGCCTCATCTATATACATGTCACCCATTAGTCGTATCTCACCCATTGATGGGAACCATATTAATACAAAAACCAAAAGCCACCATGCCCCAGCCCAAGAAGCACCACCTCTCCCCAAGAAAATCCTATGATGTGCATTGACCATATGATGAGATCCTACCCTCACACATTAGGGAGAAATATGTTAACCCAAAAAATCTCTCACTAAGATCTACATGACCTACATCACCCAAGGACATCCATGAATGATCCTCATTTGACCCCCACACCCTTAAGAAGGCTTAAAAATATGAAAAAGGGCTTAAAAACCCCTAAAAAGAGACAAACTAGCTCCTATAGGGGCTAAAACCTCCAAAAAGGCGCTAAAATCCCTCAAAGAAGCTTAAAACCCCCAAAGGAGCTAAGGATTGGGTGAAAGGGGATAAAATCCCAAAAAGGGTCTAAAGCCCCAACCAGGGGCTTAAAATCCTAAAAATCCCAAAAAAAAGTATAAATAGAGGGGTGGGGGTGACTCTCAAATCACTTCTCATCTCCCTATCGTTATGCTACCCATGTGAGTGCCTTGAGACCCTTTTCCTCTCAAGCCACTCACCCTCCCTCTCCTCCATTCCTCCACTGAGCCATAACTCCCCATCGATTGAGAGGTGCTCTCCCAAGCTAGGGAATGGTGTCCCATTCAAACTAGAGAATGTATACCTATTTTTGTTATCTTTTGCTTTCTTTAAATTGTAGTTTTCTGACCTTATTTGTTTGTAGGTTTCTTGTTTAACATTCTATTGCAGGTTTCCATTGATTGCTTGCAGGTTCTCTTGTTTTCTGATAGTTTGGTGCAGGGTTGTGGAGCTTAACCCTAATCTTGTGTGCAGAGGGGTTTTCCATTCTATTTTCTGTTTATTTCTTTATGTTCTTCCATTCTCATAGGAACCCTACCCTTCTTTCCTATAGACAGAAGGAAGCCGTTCATGCCTATAGAAAGGGTGAAAGCCCTACTACATGCCCATTTTTCGAAAAAGAGGGTATAATTTTCATGTTTTTTACTTTTATTTAGTTTAATCGTATTTTCTTATAGATTTTGTTTTACTAATATCAATGTTTTTTGTAGCTTTCTTCCACGAACTCTACCCTAATGTTGAGCCCAAAAATACCACATTTTATTCACCTTTCACATACCGTTTATCACCTTATTCATATCTTATCCTTCCATAAAACCATTAATATCCACCATTTTCATGAATAAGTATGGGTTACCTTGTTATTTTCCAACTCATTTATTTTTGAGTATTTTGAGTGAATTTATGGTTAATTATTCAAAAAAATAACATTTTTTCATTATACTTTAAAGTTGGGTGAATTTGGTGATGCTTACAAGTGTATTTGAAGACTTTAACAAGTTCAAAAGTGACTACCTAGCCTCAGATTCGAATTTCATCTTCTATATGTGATCTAAGTTCAAGGAGAAGATCATGGAAATGTGGAGAGAATATCTCATCCAATATTTATTGGAGAATTTTGTGGGATGAGTTGTAGATTTGCTGAGGATTTGAAGGGATGAGTTGTAAATTTGTTAAGGTTTTTGAGGGATAAGTTGAGAGAATAGTGGATCTGTAATTATGATCAATTCATGTATAAATAGGAGGACTCTCTCCTCATTTTGGTTAGAGATATCTCTAGTGGTTTGGAAGTAGAATAGTTTAGAGTTAGTCATAGAATGGATTTTTTATTATCATGTAATGGACATTATGCTTTGATGCAAATCTTGTTACTCTTTCGTGTTAATATAGATTTCCAACAATTTCTTCTTATGAATTGTTAATGTATATTTTATGTGAGCTCACCAGTTATTGTTCATTGCTTTATATAAGTTTATTTTCTACACTCTTATGCTTTTCTAGATTAGGTTTATGTCCATGTCATTTCCTACTTTTGCAAGCTCAATTCAATTTCAATTACATGTATTTTTTATTTCAGTCACTTAGAATATTAGATTAAATTATCTATATTTTTCCCTTGCATATATTTTGTTTGTACCTGACAAGTTTACGCTCTCTCCGGGTTGACAATTAAATTGTTGGATATATATGTTATAATTTGTTTAATATTGCACCAACATTTTGGTGTTGTTGCCGAGGAGGTGCTGAAAGGGATCATATTTTAGATAGATACATAGATTACTTTGATATTACAGAACAAGAGGGAGGGGAAAATGGTAAGACGCAAAGACGACTTCACTACGAAATTTCCAGAATTTCCATGGTGTAACAGCCAGATGCATCCACTATAGTGGGGTTCCCCAAAGCCTTGTTGTTCATTTGTTTATGCAAGTGTGTTTATTTTTTTTCAAAGTATTTAATTTTTCTGCAAATACGAGTTTGTTTTTATGCAAATTTTTCTGTTCCATTTTTAGTTTGGATTGCTTTCATTTTTTGGGTGCCTTTATTTCATACTAACTTATTTTTAATTTTGTATATGTTAGTTTCTGTTTCATACACCTTTTATTCATGTTTTTGCACTTGTCTTGTACTAACTCGTTTCATACTATTTTTTTCTGCATTTGTCATATACTTGTTTTTCATTTTTTTAAGCATTTGATTTGATGAGTGTAAGTTTGGATTTGGAATTGCTCACTAAGATCCTTGCAAAATCTAGGATCTCCTCTTCTCAAGAAGAGGAGATATTGATTGCAATTAAAAATTCAACCACTCCTCCAAAAGAAAAGGAAGAGTTAACATCTAAAGAGTTCGATACATCTGATAAGGAACAAGCATGCGAGAAGGAAATTGAGGAGGATCAAGAAGGGATCTCGGGTGATCATCATGCAAATGAGAGCTGCATTGAACATCGGTTCCAAGTAAGTATTAGGTTAGATCAATTTTGTTTCTGTTCTATTAATTTACACTTACAATCTCTAGTTTCTCATACTTTTGAATATATTAGATTTCATTTTATAAAATCGTATGTAAATATTCTTTTACTTCTTTTACATGTATGGTTCCACTGGAAATTTCACTATACCTAAATAATTGTAAATTTTAATTAAAGTAAAGTAGATAGGTTTTAGTTTTATTTCCAGTTTAAAATTAGTATGCTTTAATTTACTGTAATGTTTCTATTGGTTGAAATTTTTTATTTCTATTAGTCTTAATTATTAGTGTTTTTATTTTTATTTTTGTTAGGCATTAAAAATAGTTTTAATATTTTAAATCTAAAGTTTATGAAAATTTTATTTCTTTCCATTTCTATTTTTCATTTAATAAATTTTTTAATCATACTAGGAATAAAAATAGATTAGGTTTCTTCTATGAATCAGTAGAAAATAAAATAAATTAATTAACAAATAATTAAAAAAAACAATAAAAATCTATATAGTTTTGTTTTAGTTTTAATATTCTTCTTAGTTTGTTTTAGTCTTTTAAAAAATAGATAAGCATATTTAAAAAAAATTGACCAATAATTTTTAATTTAAACATTACAACAGAATTACATAGTTCTTTGAGGCATCATGTTTAAGAAAAAAATTTAATTAAAAATTAAATAGTTTCTGTGTTAGTTTTTAGTTTTTTTTTTTAAACCGTGCAATTATAAACATTGAAATATTAATATATGTATATAAAATAAAAAATGACACTTTTCAAAACTTTATATATATATATATATAAAACACTACTAGTTCTGAAATGTTAATGTAAATATTAAAAAGAAAAAAATTAAAAAAAAAATCACTCTATTCCCAATCACGGATTTTGTGCAGTATTTTAGGAAAAAATAGATTTCTTTGAAAGCGTTGGTTACACGATCAGGCCTCCACGGTTGCAAAAACCCTCAATTGCCACCCTAGCTTCCCAATCGCTACTCAATATCTTAAACGATGATCTTCATTTGTGGGATTTTAATATAATTTGAAATTTGGTGATAGTTGGTTTGACATAGCGATTAATAGAAAGCGTTTTTTTTTATTGATAAATTCCATCCTAACAAATTCTTTAATTTCGTCTATCCCAAATGTCTTTATCCGCAATCTTGGGCACAATTTTCATGTAGTCTGGTGGGATCTCAAGACTTGGAGCAACTGTGTAGTTTCTGGAGAATATATCTCTAGTTAATTAATGAAACTACCAGCTTTTAGTATCCACATAGGTTCTTTCTGGATTAAGTTGTTGATATTTCTCTTTAGCAAAAACGCATCGGTAGCATAATCTTGGACTATAAATTCAATCTAGAACCAACTGATAACTCATTGAAGATGATGTAATAACTTTTCCTTCATGCATTGGCATTTATCAATCCTCAATCATAATTGTGAATTACTGTCGTGATAGAATCGTGGTATACTTTATGGCTGGATAATGACAAAATAGGGTATCATTTTGTTTGGATGAATCATATATCATTTAAGATTTTGTTTTGTAAGGTGGCATTGAATGATAACATTATCTTCTTGGTTTCTTATTACCCTGCCAAAACAAAATAGAATTAAACCCTTAAATATAATGACTACATGCTCACCTTAATAAAAGAAGTGAAACAAAAAGGTAAAGAGATTATTTAAATGATTCATTTGAAGATAAAATTCTAATGCATTGAGATAAATATATTATTGCGTCGAAAGGCACTCTACAGCTCGGTATGGGGGAGATCTTGTAATATGATGTAAAGTTACTAACGTTTGTAACATGTCGGAAAATAGTATTAGTGATAGTGAATATTATGGAAGAGATTGTGTAACACAAAATAAAAAATATTATCACTTTCCTAACGTTATTTTTATTAATAATTTTTTTTCTTCTAATAGGCCAAAATAAATGCCGGCCAAAAAAAATCTAATATGGGAGAGATGTTGTAATCTTCCTAAGTAAAAAAAACAATAAAAAAGTAAAAATTTAATTATCCGTAAAAAAATATGTGGGTCAAGAAAAAAACACAAAATTGAATTATCCGCAAAAAAATGTTAGCCTTTCACATGGTTTTAAAACCATGTGCAAGGCATTCTAGACAACCCATGGTTTTATTGTACATGGTTTAGGAGGCTTTGCACATGGTTTTTAAACCATGTGCAAGGCCTCCAAAACAACCCATGGTTGTTTTGTACATGGTTTAGGAGGGCCTTGCAAATGGTTTTAAGACCATGTGCAAGGCCTCCTAAACAACCCATGATTGTAGGAGGGCCTTGCATATGGTTTTAAAACCATGTGTGGGGAAATGATGCAATGTTCGTTCCTAACAAAATAAAAAATAATAAAAAATATTATATGTTGGCCATAAATAATATTAAATATTAATAATAATAAAATTACATGTAGACCTTAAATAAAAAGATGTGTCTTTTGGTTTCAATCAAATCAATGGATACCCAAGAAGAAGTTTGCATCTCTCAATCCAACATGACCTTTTGATATGTAAACTTAAAAAGAAAACTCTTATATCTTTTATATATGTGTTTTAAATTTATTTTATTTAAACATTATATAACTTCAATAAATGGTTTCTTTAAATCTTAAAAGTGTGATTTCAACTTGCATGAATGATTCAAACATAATTTTGTTTTGTGTCTTTTTCATGTAAATTCAAATAAATGTTTTATACCAAATTACATAAAATAGTAAATAGTAAATTTTTTATACCAAATTGTATATAATAAATAATATTACTTTCATGGGAATAAATATATTTATGGATGGCATGCTTCTTTGGTGTTCTATGAAAGGATTATATATTTTTTATCTTATTTAATATAAATGTCTCTTTTTGTAGTATGCTGATTTTTTTTTGGAGTTTCATAAAACTCATGTATATAATATAAAGAGCATACTCTTATAGTATTTGGTTATGAATTTTGTAGTATAAATCCAAGAAAATAGCAACCAATAATAATAATAATAATAAAAATACAATTAAAAAAATAATAAAAAACTTGTTAATATAATTTAAAAATTATAAAACATATAAAAATAAACAAAACTATATAAAAATAAACAAAAAAGTATTTTAATTAAAAATAATAATAATAATAATAATAAATAAATATATAAATAAATATAATAAAATATTTGTTTGCTTGTTTTGTTTTCAAGAGAATTTTTCTAGTGGGACCTGGCACATCTTTCGTTTGAGGGAGGTAGGTGTCTTTTTCAAGATACCAAATTTATCATAAAAATCGCTTGTTTGCACACTCTTCTATATTATAAGATAGTATGTTTTTTAAGGGTTTACCACTGAAAGGGTCAACCCTCTCTCCCTATTGTGCAATCATTACATAAAGACACATATTCATATCTATATACATAAACTTATAATCTTAAAATTAACACATAAAATTTGTTTTTATAAATAAATCAAATTTAAAAAAAGATATAAAGAAAAACAATTTAGCAATAATAACAAAACAATTATGATAAAAATACAAAAATAAAAATAAAATAAAATTAAAAACTAAAAACATATAAATAAATAAAAAGTATTAGGTAACAAATAAAATCATTAAAATTATAAATGAATTTGAAATCTTCAAAATTTTATGATTATTGCGCTAACTTGTTTTTGCAAGTCACTCAGAAATAGGTTTTGACAAGAAGGGTTGCTACTTTCAGGTATAAGAGCATTTCATTTATTCTCTTTGATTTTTGTTTGTTAAGCACATATTTTCCTATATTTTCAATGCTCTAACAAGTTTGTTGCAGGGAAATACTAACCTTTTTCAGGTTTAAAGACGAACAAATGGCATGCAGGAAGAATTTCCAGAATCGTAGAAGATTTTCAGAAAAAATGTTCTAGTTAAAGCTTGAAGAAGTTGAGTTTTCACTATGTATGTCATGACATTTCCTGCCACAAAGAAGCATTTCAAAAACCAATTATGCCATGTCATGATTACTTACCCTTTTTCCTTCCAAGATTATCCATCATCCATGTCAGAATGTACTTTTTTACTGCCTTATACATCATGACTTCCCTCATGTCTACCTTTATGAGTCGCACACATTTTTCCTCATTTTTAGTTTATCTTTTTCCCTTATGAATAAAACCATTCATATTCCTTTCCATGATTACCTTTCTTTGTTATCCCTTCCATAAAAACTATTTGACCTTCATATCTTTCATCTATAGTCCTACCACTCATTATGTACAACTCGTGTCGACTTATGTGGGATTCCTTAAGGCCCACCTTTCAACAAGTCTTTCCCCCATCGACCTTAGAACCTTATCTGGGATAGAGACTAGAGTTCATTTTTAGTACCTTGAGGCTTGCATTCCTTAATGACAAGTTCTCTTGCTAACAATCATGGGAATACATCAATGTCGCTTGATCGTTAGATATTGCAAGTGGCTCGACATCAACTCATCTATTCGCACTTTGCATGATGTACTTGGGTACCTTGGCACTCATTGACATCAATGATGAGATTGCCTCGCATTGGTTAACGACATTCATTAAAGGTCAGTAATGGTCAGGATTTGAAGGGATGAGTTGTAAATTTGTTGAGGTTTTTGAGGGATAAGTTGAGAGAATAGTGGATTTGTAATTATAGTCAGCCACCTATTTTCAGACCCTTGTTTGTCTTGCACTTTGTTCTAATCTGCTTTTACCTTTCAGACCTGCTTTGGTATATCCCTTTGCTTGTTTCTTGTAGGAAATCCATTGTTATTTATCTATTTCATATTTGAAAGCAAAAGTAAAAGTTTCATACACAAGTTCACACACAATCACACCAATAATCAAATAAACTCGGTTCATGACCTCAAGCGAAACCTCAAAAGTAACCAAATTTACTTAATAACATTCAGTTTGAGACATAAGTCTCATCTGCAACAACTGTGGGAAGTACTTAGGATTTTTTCTAAAACTCATTGTGAGGAGTACCACAAGAAATCCAAAGTAGCTGGCCATTGAGAGGACCTACCAAGTGAAACAAGCAATGACCCCCACCAAATTGACTAGATACCCACCTGTGAGGAATACCAAAGCGTTGTCTTCCGATAGTCTCGGTGGTCGAGTGAATCCTTTTGAGACAATAGGAATATTATTTAAACTGGGGTCCAAATTCATTACTTATTACTACCACAACCATCATTGCTTCACCACAGTATTCCTAGTGGCTTAGGGGGCACTCCCCTCAGTTTGGTTCTTTAGACCATCACCATCGAAAACCTCTTCGACAACCCTCCTCACCTTTAGAAGGATACACAGCCTCTAATTTCGATTCAAAATCCTATCACTCTGAACTAAATCTATTCACTGCACCGTCTAGCCCCATGGATGGCATTAATCCCGATCCCTTCTTTGGAGGGGGAAGTGGTGGTGGACCTATGTCCTTTCCACCCATTATCATGGGAATCCCTTCCAGTGATACCACCATCACTGCGCATGTTGTTGTAGGTACACTACCCATTAGTAGTGGCCCTGCACCAGCTACCACAATTCCCACTGTACCACCTTATATAACTATGGGAAGTGGGCCTTCCATGACCATTTCGATATCCCGATTCTAGGAAGTTAACCTCAGATACCCCCAACCATGTAGGGACATCATACTCCTGCAAAATACGACGCCATTGTCGGTCCATCCCGAGCCAACCTTGGGTCTAACCTACCATTTATGGCTCATCTTAACTTTCCATATTTGGATAGGTTAACAAAAGACCCCATCAGTCATCAACCTCATTGGCCCCCCATGTCGACCAAGATTCCTTCAGACATCGCAAAGTTTGAGGGAAAGGTGGGGGAGGACCCCTAAAGCCCTATCATGTCCTTCCATTTATAGTGTTCCTAAAACAACATTGTGGATGATTCCATCAAACTAAGGCTATTACAATGCACACTTACAGGTGTTGCTGCGAAACGGTACATCGAACTACCACATGCCTCCTAACCACATTTATTTTAACTGGAATCCATGTTCCTCCAGTACTTTCAACTACCCGTCCGATATGATGAGGGAGTGAATATTATTCTATCCTACTATCAAAATATAGCTACCCACATCATCGACCACATCCATGAGTGGCAGCGACGAAGTAGTCTGTGCAAGATCCAACTGGATGACAAGATCTTCCTTGACTGGTTTTTAAAAAACTTACTCCCACCCATAGCCAAGGATGTCACCTTTGAGCAAACCCAAACTGAGGAGGAGGCCATATTAAAGACTCAACAGTTAGACCTAGTCTACACCCAATCTAGTTATTTATATGCCATTATACTAGATGCTCCCCGTGTCGGCACCTCTCGCCGCGATACATCGAGGGAATCCCACACCATGGATGGTGTCATAGGCTCTGTCACATAGCATCCTTAGTACTATGTGGCACCCCCTATGATGCCACTACACCCAGGTAACACCCATAGTGTTGCACAACCAAACCAGATCCCCAATTACTCACAGATGATGGCTCAGTCTGGAGCCACTTCCTCCCATACAAATTCTGTGCCAAGTCAGCATGCCCATGGGTTGACTTGTCCGACACAGTCATTTTCAGGACCAATGGTCATATTTTCAACTCCCCCAGATCCTCTGGTCTATTATACGCCAGCCTCGTAGCACAATCTGGCTCTAGCCCCATCCCCTCTGGTTTCCATAGGACAGGTTTTCGCTCAGTCGAACCTTCCCAACCAACCCGCCGCTAACAACAAAAAAGGGTAGGGTAAGAAAAATTGAGGTAATAATCAGCCGCAAGAAGGAAGCCAATAGCCTAACCCCCCCCCCCCCAACAAAAACAGGGTCAATCCATCGACATAGAATCCCCAAAATCTTGACCAACCGGGAAAGAATCCACGTTTATAAACCAATCATCTGTTTTCCCTATGCAACACCTATGGTCACTATACACATATATACCCTCACATGGCTCACATCCAACAAATTCTCCAAAATGAATCTCAACAGGATGCGATTTCCACTGCCTAGGCTCAGCCTAACCCAGCACCACCAGGACCTCCGCCTATGGTGCTCCAAAACCCATTACCATTCTGTTGCTACTGCAACGGTTCTCCCTGAATTTATTTTACTGAAATTTCTGGGCCCCTCCTCATTATTTTTGTATGGCTTGATCGTTGAAATTTTGAGCTCCTTGAGCGTGTTTTCTTTCGCTTCTCTGAAGGTGGATGTCCGTAGTCTATGTGTGCTTTGTTCATCTTTGGTTTGAGTCGTGAATATGTGGTCTAAAAGAAGTAAATTCGTTGTTCTTTGGCGCATCCTGTGTGAAGAAAAACGACTTTGGTTACGGCCGATCCTTAGCACTGCTCAAATACTTGAGTTTCCCTGTAAGCGAGCCTCTTTTACTGCTGGATCGGGGGCTACGAAGTTTCAACCCTTCTGCCGTTGCAGCTCCGAGACTTTTCTTTCATTCGATCTCCTGAACCGTCCGACGCCCGATGTATGTTAACTATAAATCGTGGTTCCATAGCTTCTGCTTGCCCGCCGTTGCGGCTGGGAGGAGATAGTCAGTTTTCAATCCGAGTCTCTTCCGATGTCCAACTTAGTTGCCCGTCCATTCCGCGTGTCCTCTATCTTTCCTCCTCCGCCGTTGTGGCTGCTAAAATCTTCCGGCTCCCAAAGCTAAAACCTTCCGACATCTGACTTATGACACCTTCCGCCCGTGTTTCGCTTGGCTGCGACTTGAACTTCACCCAACCTTGCGGTTGGCTGTTTCCCCGGGTTCCCGAACTCGCTTCTCTCTGACTGCTGATTTGTTTTTTCCGCCGGTGACCATAGAATATTTCCAGGCCCGCATGTGGTTTGCTCAGTCATTTCCTTGTGGATTGGTTAATTGATGATATCGGTTGTTTAAGTCATGCTCTTAATTTGAATACAGGCAGTTACCAGGCAACCGGTCAATCTGCCGCGACGGGAAGAAAGACTAACCCATTTGGGCAGAGGTATGACCGAAAAGAAGCAGATGGAGGGCGAATTCCGAAGCTATAAAGACGTGATCCCAGTAACGGATCAGTTACCAAGTTGTCATAATCACATGATGACAAAAGATCAGAATGTGAATAGTTTGAGAAATGAAAGGCCATGCGTTTGGGAAACAAAATGCTCCGTAATTATAGTTTAAATAGAGGGACGAGGCACGGAGAAAGGGCTTTTTTCCTGGAAAACTTTGTATTTGTTTACTTGTAAGATGAACTACTTCGTTTTGCATAGGAACTGCAATTTGTGCCTGTCGGAGAGAGTGAAAAGTGAAATGTATCAATGCAAACTAAATGAATAATGTTGAAGAGGAACTATTTCATTTTCAGCTGTGTTTCATTTACTGTAAGAGTATTCGATATTCTGAACCTATGTTCTTACTAAATGTTCTTCAGTAATTTCTGGGTATTTTTCGCTGTGAGTAATAGATGTTGTTATAAAATGATCGGCTACCTGGTTATTTGAATATCTGTAAGTGTTCATGTGCTTTAGAAGAAGTATCAGCTACCTATGATTCTTCTTTATGTATGTGAAAATGTATTGCTCACCCAAAATGATAACCTTGCTCCCTAGGGATAGTGTAGATAGTTAGCTTATTTTCTTTGTATCTGGTTTGGTTGCTCGCGAGCGCAAGACGAGAGGTAAGAACCTGCGCATCACTTTGTGACCACTCCCTGCAGCTTGATCACCCTGCATTTAGTTAGGCACTTGCATATCATTTCTTTAAGTCAAAATGCAAAAACTCGGTGGGCCGGGCCGCAACCGTTAAATCCTTAGTTTTGTTCCTTGACCTACGGTAGCCGGACCGCATACCAGACGGATTCCCTATTTCAAATAGCCAACGGGCTAGTTGGGAACATTGATTGGGGAGAATCCCTTACTGTTGCCGCCTACGAATTTGCAGGCCTCAACAGTTTTAGCGCTAGAAGGAGGGCCGCCAGTGCATGGCTGGCCGAGGAAACCTATTTTCCCAAGATTATTCTGCTGGTTACAGTTCTGAAAGTAGTGGACCACGTATTTCAATTCCGGAAGAAGAAAATAGAGAACATCTATATCATGTTTGTAACGAAATCATTAATGATCTGAGAAGACATACCCGTGCTTATGTAAAGAAGATTGGAGGGTTGCCTATTATCCACGAATTGCCTAGAAGAGAGTACAAGAAGAAATACCGTCCTCTAATTGAAGATTCAGTGTTGGTTGGAGACTGGGAAGAACTTGTGGAAACTGCCATACAGGAGGTTGAACTGCCTTTGAACCAAGTAGGCCCAGACACTCCTTACAGTTCTCCTGTTCACACCCTGGTTGGTTCACGTCCTCACTCTCTTGTTGGTTCACCCCCTCACTCTCCGCCTCAACTTATGCCCGGCGTTAACGCAAATCCACCGCCAGCTTGGAAATCTAGATCACCTCTAAATATGGCCCCACCTTTGCATGACCTACCTCAAGCCTTTGAGAAGATACTGCCCAAATTTGATCCAAATGAGAAAATCCTAGTGGATGACCACCTATAGAGTTTCTACTTGGCAATAGAAGGTCTGAGGGCTGGGGAACACGAAGATGTAGTGTGTAGACTGTTCCCGCACACCCTCAAAGGAGCTGCGGCCTCGTGGTATTTTGGATTGCCCGCTAACTCTATCCCAGACTGGGATACCTTCAAGAGAATGTTCAAGAGTAAGTATGCAGTCCAAAAGACTCACACTGCCCTCATGAAAGGACTGTGTGCATTAAAGAAAGAGAAAAAGGAAAAAGTGCACAGCTTCACACAAAGGTTTGCAGCATATCTAAAAAATTTCTCTGAAACAGATAAGCCTTCAGACAAGGTACTAATTGAATACTATACTTCAGCTTTGGGTCCAGATTTAGCCATGTTTGCAAAAGGTAGGGCCAAAACTACCTTAACAGAGACCTATGAAGAGGCAGAAGTGGTGGAAGCAGAAAGAGAAAGTGTGGAGGACTATCCAGAACAATCAGGAGAGAAAGTTGCGGGAAGAAAAACCTTATTGTTCACTAAGCCTAAAGAAGAATAGACACCAGACTATGAAAGCATGGCTAAAATGATGCAAAAGCTGTCCAATAAGATCATAGACTTAGAAAAGGAAAAAGAAGCACAAAAGTTCTTCAGGCCATATTATAAAAAAAGGGAGGATGGCAATCAGACCCAACCTCCTCCTCAAAAAACTGCCTCCATGAATCTGACAGAGATAGGGATGGAAAATTTCTGTACTTTTCATCAACAGCCTCATTCCGAAAAGAACTGTCCGCAATGGATAAATTCAATGACATTGGTCATGAATCAGATGTTGGATTCAAGATTAACGGAGGAAGATGAAGATGAAAAGAACGAAAATTTTGCTTCCACTTCTACAAAAGGGCAGGAGGACGATACCATGGCATTATGGAATTCTGTCTCCTTACTCGATGCAGAGGAGGAAAATACCCAGGGACGCAAAGCTATCAGGGAGGCTAACGTAACATCTAGGAGCAGAGGGGAGGTTAGTGATGATAGTCTTCTGCTCCCAAAGATTCGAAGGCTGCAAAGAAATATAAAAAAGAAATTTCAAGATGAATCATTGGCTGATCAGATTCTGGAATTTACCATTACCAGCCAGGATCCGAAGCAAAACAGAACGCCGCCTAAGCCAAACGATGAGAATGCGAGTGCTGATAAATCTCAGTCCACTAGACAACTAATCGAATATGATATTGTCGAAGATCTAAAGAAGATAAAGGAAAACGTCCTGCTGTTTGAAATGTGCAAAGTACCTCAACAGAAAGAAAAGTTATTGAAGGCACTTGAAACGTCAGAAGAAAAGCTGCCCGCCGACAATCATCCTCGGGACGAAGAAGAGATTGGAGAAGCTAGCGTCGGAGGTAAGTCTAAAACCAAGCATCCACCTTTCCTCTTGACATTTGAAATTTTCAATCATAACGTACACAATTGCCTAGTGGACTCAGGGGCGTCAATTAATGTCATTCCCATATCAGTATGTAAGAAAATAAATGGACAGCCTAAGCCATCCACATGGAGGGTGGTGCAATTGGATAGGACGGACGTCAAGGTAATTGGTGAAATGGAAGACGTCTTGATCCGTCTAGCATCCAATGATAAAGTATGCCAAATTATTAACATCGTAGTGGCTGACATACCAGATGGTTACGGCCTGGTCCTGAGCAGAGATTGGTCAGCCAAATTAAATGGGTATTTCGCCACAGATTGGTCACATCTTTGGTTGCTGCACAAAGGGAGTCCTAATCAGATCAAGGTTTTGAGAGAACCTCACATGAAGTACAATGTCACTCAATTGGATGAGAAGAATATACCAGTCGAACCTGTATTGGGAAACTACTTTCTCGAGCTGGAACCAGGGAATTATCAAGCGGAAGAGGCCAGCAACACATCTGACACCCAGCCTGATCTCCTTCGTTTTTCTCAGGATGACGAGTTTGACTGTAAAATAGTAGATTTAGCAGTAGGAGTAGATTCTGTTTTGGTAGATAATGTGTTTTGGACTTTGTTTTTTGATGGCTCAAAAAAGTTAGAAGGGTCAGGGGCCGGCTGCGTCCTCATTGATCCACAAAAAAATAAGCACTTCCTATCCTATAGATTAGAGTTCGAATGTACTAACAATACGGCTGAATATGAAGCACTGCTGCAGGGACCCAAGAAAGCAATCGAGCTACAGGTTAGTAATTTAAAAGTTTTTGGGGATTCAGAAATAGTTGTAAAGCAAATAAGAAATCAAATACATTGTGTTTCCCCTCATTTGAAAGCTTACCAAAACGAGGTATGGGAGTTGCTTAAATGTTTTCAAGCATTTAACATTATTTCAATCCCAAGAATAAAAAATGCAGCCGCTGATCTTCTAGCTACATCAGCCGCCAGGTTGGTTCCCACTAATAACAAATGTTCTATTGAACTGCTTTTCAGGCCATCAGTTCCTGACATGATCACCAACTTGCGAGTATTTGACGATGATCAGCAAATAATTGAATGCTTGACAAACGAGGAGGTTTTTAAAGGAGCCATTATTGACGATGAGGAACATCAGGCTGAAATGAAATATGACAATTTCATTCCGAAAGGGGTCAGGACGTTAGAGAAGATGTTTGAACTGAACGAGAAATTTAGAAGACCCACTAATGTGAAGACGCACAGCTCAACTCTACAATTCGAGCTAATAAATTTAGGGATTGAAACGGAGCCTAAGTTCATGAACCTCGGCAAGTGTTGTTCACCAGCGGAAAGAGACAAGTTCCTTAGTTTGTTTAAGCAGTACAAAGATGTTTTTGCATGGACGTATGTGGATTTAAAAACCTATGACACTAATATCATCAAACATATCATTCCTATTAAAGCAGGCGTCAAGCCATATCAGCAACCGCTGAGGAAGATGCACCCAAAGCTGGAACCACTAATCTAGAGCGAAGTGAAGAAATTGTTAGATGCTAGGATTATTTTTAAGGTCCGGCATTCAGAATGGGTGTCAAATTTGGTGCTGGTCAGAAAAAAGTCGGGAGAAATCAGACTGTGCGTGGACTTCAGAAACTTAAACTGCGCATCAGACAAAGACAATTATCCGGTACCTCCCATGGAGCAACTTCTACAGATGGTGTCTGGTTCTGAATTATTTTCATTGTTAGACGGATTCTCTGGCTACAACCAAGTGTTAGTAGCTGAGGAAGATAGATTGAAAACAACATTCAGAACTAAATGGAGAACTTTCTCATATAGAAGAATGCCTTTTGGCCTAATTAATGCTGGCACGACATTTCAGAGAGCTATGGACATAGATTTCCGAGGACTAATTGGGCGAAGTGTGGTGGTATACCTTGATGACATAACAATATTTTCTAAGAAAATAGGGGAGCACACGTTCCACCTAAGGCAAATTTTCGAGCACTGTCGGAAGTATGGCATTTCCCTAAATCCTAAGAAGTGTGTATTTGCGGTCACAGAAGGCAAGTTACTGGGACATATAGTGTCAAAAAGAGGCATATCTATAGACCCAGAAAGAATCAAAGCCATTGAACAAATTACCATGCCCCATAATAAAAAAGGAATGCAATCCTTCATGGGAACAATAAACTTCGTACGTAGATTTGTACCTGATTTTGCCCAGACTGTTAAACCATTACAGCAGATGGTCAAGCAAAATGCACAGTTTAAGTGGACTGAGACTGAAAAGAATGCTTTCAGTAAAATCAAGACTGCTGTTGCACATGCGCCCTCTCTTAAAAGTCCAGACTTTGACAAGGACTTTATTATGTATACATTTGCTTCCGATGATTCATTAGCAGCGGTACTCACGCAAAAGGAAGAAGGGGGTGATGAATTCCCAATCTCTTTTATGAGCACTGAGCTACAAGGAGCTAAATTAAACTACCCAGCCATTGATAAGAAGGCATACGCAGTATTTAAGGCAGTAAAACAATTCAGGCCTTATATACTAAAGAATCGTACCAAGGTAATAGTCCCTTACCCAGCTGTAAGATCCCTTCTCATTCAAAAAGAATTAGGAGAAAGAAGGGGCAACTGGGTAACAGCGATTCAAGAATACGATCTTGAATTCAAGCCAGCTACTATAGTAAAAGGTCAAGGGTTATGCAAACTGATGACTGGGAAGACAAATAATGAAGAACAAGCATGGGAAGATGAAGCTGATTTGCATGTAACGGATGTTTGCCCTTTATTCACAGCTCCTGAGTCGTGGTATAGAGATCTTGTGCATTACTTGCAGTCAAGGGTGTTACCGGAACATTGGAGTTCCAAACAAAGAAGAGCTCTACGTCTGAAATCAGCTTCCTATCAAATCGTAGAAGGCGTATTGTTCAGGAAAAACTATGATGGAGTCATCCTGAGATGCTTGGAGAAAGAAGATGCTGAGAAAGTAATGTCTGAATTGTACGATGGCCCGGCCGGGGGACATTACTCAGGGGACACTACAGCCCACAAGGTTCTTAGAGCCGGTTATTACTGGCCAACACTTTTCAAGGATGCACATGCACACGTTAGAAAATGTGATACTTGCCAAAGGTGTGGTGGAATACAACCCAGGGCAGCAACACCCCTAAATCCTGTCATGATTACAAAACCATTTGAACAATGGGGGATGGACATTATTGGAGAAATAAAATCGAATTATTCTTTGCTACACAAGTACATTCTTATTGCGACTGATTACTTCACTTGCTGGGTCGAAGCTATCCCATTACACAAGATAAACAAAGACGAAGTGATCAGCTTCCTACAAGATCATATCATGACCAGGTTTGGAGTTCCAATTTCAGTAGTTTTTGATAATGCTAAATACTTTTCATCCATTAAATTGACTACTTTTGCTCATGAGAAAGGGATAAAATTACATTATTCTTCTAACTACTATCCGCAAGGGAATGTCCTGGCCGAATCCTCCAATAAAAATCTCATTAGAATCCTGAAGAAAACTGTCATAGAAAACCAGCGAAGTTGGCACTCATCCTTACCGAACGCCCTATGGGCTGACAGAGTTACCCCCAAGTCTGCATTAGGAGCGTCACCTTATACCCTTGTGTATGGAAAGGAAGCCATCCTACCTCCCAACATTCTGCTACCGTCTTCCATACTAGCTCAAGAGTCTAGGGGGTCGGATTATGAGGTTCTGCAAATAAGAATATATAATCTCCTAAAAGAAGAAGAAGCCAGATCCAAGGCTAGAGAACGTTTCAAACAACAGTAGGAAGTAATCAAAACGTGGTTTGACAAGCATAAATCTGGAAAAAGGGACTTTGAAGTAGGAGACTTAGTTCTCAAGTGGGACCACCCCCATGATGAGAAAGGAAAGCACACCAAATTCCAGCAGTTATGGGTAGTCCCCTTTCAGATCGTAGCCAAACTTGGCCCCGCCACTTATAAGCTGCAAGATTTACAAGGATGGGAGGAGAACTTGCCAGTTAATGGTTTGGTTCTCAAGCCCTACTTTTCTTAGTTTTTTTTGTTTTGTTCTGCCTTGTACATAAATAAGCTGTGTGGTTGTTTTCGAGTCATGCTTTCATTTGATTTAATTTTAAGTTGTGATTTTCAATAAGGGAAACGAACTTGCGTTTTCCTGGAGGACACTAAGGTCTTTTGGGAATAGCAAATATGTTGAGTATCAGCCTGTGTATTGCTTAAATAATTCTTCCATCCTAACGATTTTCTCGAATAAAATATGGTGTGCATTGAAGTCTTGCTTAACCCCTGTGAATTAAACCGGATTCAGAGAGTCTGGAGTACTATGTCGGGGCCCCATCCACGTCACATTTAAAATGTTCTAAGGAGCGACAGTAAAGGACCCATGGGAGGAAGCAAGGTGAACAGCGTATCAAATATAAATGATCCCATGTCAAGAAACAAATGCCGAAAGGCAGCTAAAGAGTCAAACTTCTAGAAAAGTACCATAAATCAAAGCAAGTGCTAAAGCATAAACACTAAATTGCCAAAAGATCCTCTCCGTCCGTGAGCTGGGACTTAAAATACACCACTCACACAAAAGGGCACTATGGGATAGAGGATCTTGAATTAAAATTTAGTAAGAAAGGCACACAGAAGGACTCAGATGAAAGGACAAAAGTACAAAGGCACAAAAGTGTTAAAATGGCATGGGAATGAGGAACAAACGAATACTGTTGTTTGCTATGTGCTGCAACCCTGTGGTGTCCACCCTGTTAGCTACCTGAAAACAGAGGTAATAATCAAACTCATACTATGACCTCGGCATAGTTATTTGGACTTGAGGGTCTCGGTTTTCCTTTTCCCCAAAGGACTGGCATCAATGATTAAGGTACACATTTCAGTGATATGAGAAATCTAGATAGCTGGAAGAATTCGATGGATGCATTTGTTGCGGAAAAGTCTGCTACTCAAAGACAATAATCACCCAGAGATCTAGGTTCCCCAGGTAATCGCCAGTTGTTGCTACTGCAACGGTTCTCCCCGAATTTATTTTACTGAAATTTCTGGGCCCCTCCTCATTATTTTTGTATGGCTTGATCGTTGAAATTTTGAGCTCCTTGAGCGTGTTTTCTTTCGCTTCTCTGAAGGTGGATGTCCGTAGTCTATGTGTGCTTTGTTCATCTTTGGTTTGAGTCGTGAATATGTGGTCTAAAAGAAGTAAATTCGTTGTTCTTCGGCGCATCCTGTGTGAAGAAAAATGACTTTGGTTACGGCCGATCCTTAGCACTGCTCAAATACTTGAGTTTCCCTGTAAGCCAGCCTCTTTTACTGCTAGATCAGGGGCTGCAAAGTTTCAACCCTTCCGCCGTTGCGGCTCCGAGAATTTTCTTTCGTCCGATCTCCTGAACCGTCCGACGCCCGATGTATGTTAACTATAAATTGCGGTTCCGTAGCTTCTGCTTTCCCGCTGTTGCGACCGGGAGGAGATAGTCAGTTTTTGATCCGAGTCTCTTCCGACGTCCGACTTAGTTTCCCGTCCATTCCGCGTGTCCTCTAGCTTTCCTCCTCCACCGTTGCGGCTGCTAAATTCTTCCGGCTCCCGAAGCTAAAACCTTCCAACATCCGACTTATGACACCTTCCGCCCGCGTTTCGCTTGGCTGCGACTTGAACTTCACCCGACCTTGCAGCTGGCTGTTTCCCCGGGTTCCTGAACTCGCTTCTCTCTGACTGCCGATATGTTTTTTCCATCGGCAACCATAGAATATTTCCAGGCCCGCATGTGGTTCGCTCAGTCATTTCCTTGTGGATTGGTTAATTGATGATATCGGTTGTTTAAGTCATTCTCTTAATTTGAATACAGGCAGTTACCAGGCGACCGGTCAATCTACCGTGACGGGAAGAAAGACTAACCCGTTTGCGCAGAGGTATGACTGAAAAGAAGCAGATGGAGGGCGAAGTCCCGAGCTGTAAAGACGTGATCCCAGTAATGGATCAGTTACCAAGTTGTCATAATCACATGATGACAAAAGATCAGAATGTGAAGAGTTTGAGAAACCAAAAGGCCATGCGTTTGGGAAACAAAATGCTCCATAATTATAGTTTAAATAGAGGGACGAGGCACGGAGAAAGGGCTTTTTTCCTGGAAAACTTTGTATTTGTTTACTTGTAAGATGAACTACTTCGTTTTGCATAGGAACTGCAATTTTTGCCTGTCGGAGAGAGTGAAAAGTGAAATGTATCAATGCAAACTAAATGAATAATGTTGAAGAGGAACTATTTCGTTTTCAGCTGTGTTTCATTTACTGTAAGAGTATTCGATATTCTGAACCTATGTTCTTACTAAATGTTCTTCAGCAATTTCTGGGTATTTTTCGCTGTGAGTAATAGATGTTGTTATAAAATGATCGGCTACCTGGTTATTTGAATATCTGTAAGTGTTCATGTGCTTTAGAAGAAGTATCAGCTACCTGTGATTCTTCTTTATGTATGTGAAAATGTATTGCTCACCCAAAATGATAACCTTGCTCCCTAGGGATAGTGTAGATAGTTAGCTTATTTTCTTTGTATCTGGTTTGGTTGCTCGCGAGCGCAAGACGAGAGGTAAGAACCTGCGCATCATTTTGTGACTGCTCCCTGCAGCTTGATCACCCTGCATTTAGTTAGGCACTTGCATATCATTTCTTTAATTCAAAATGCAAAAACTCGGTGGGCTGGGCCGCAACCGGTAAAGCCTTAGTTTTGTTCCTTGACCTACGGTAGCCGGACCGCATACCGGACGGATTCCCTATTTCAAACAGTCAACGGGCTAGTTGGGAATGTTGATTGTGGAGAATCCCTTACTGTTGCCACCTGCGAATTTGTAGGCCTCAACACATTCCAAGGCTTGTTTTCAACCATACCCTTGGCATCACCTGCTCTCGCATCTCCTGGATCTCCCACCACCACTCCACCTACAGAGACTGATGTCCACCACCTGATGACATTGTCAACCAAAGATGTCAACCTCCATACTTGGTGCAACCAGTATGAATCCACCATGGGAACCATTGACCAATTAGTGACATCTACTTCTAACACTTTCAGCATGCCCCTCCACTTACCTACACCCCCCACTAATGGGGAAGCCAGAGTTCCATTGTTTCCTATATGACATATCGGCAAAAACACAACTGCTCGAGCTGCCCTAAATTATAGCATCATTGATGACTTGGCCCAATCACCTACAACCATGTCTACTCTAGAAGTGCTCAAAACTTGCCCGACACAACTGAAAGTGTTTTTATCCATACTAGGTTCCATGGATCCCTCTAATTCCAGGTTGATCACGTTTGATTTGGACCAAGGAGAACCCAAAATTCCATCCACCATTGCCTTCCAAATTCCGGTCTCAGTTTGGAATTTGGTCATACATTGATGTATTGTTGATGAAGGGGCATCCACCTCTATTATGTCAACTTTTGATTGGAAGAAACCTAGGTCCCCTACCCTCCAACCGTCCACTACCACCCTCCGTGCCTATGATGGATGCTCTACAAATATCGAGGGAACTCTGCAGAATGTTCTGATTTCATTAGCTGGTAAAATTATTTTGATTAACATCGAGGTTATTAACGTCTAACTTGATTATAACCTCCTTCTTGGACGTAGCTACATGTATGCCATGATAGTCATGGAATCCATCGTCTTTCGACTTCTAATGTTTCCTCATAATGGAAATATTGTGACGGTTGACTAGTTTACTTACTATGATCCATAGGGGTCATCCACACCAAACACATCATTCCTACCATTGATACTACCATCGATAGCATGTCCATCCCTTCCTTATTTGATGTGGGCCTGGGATTGTTTTCCAAAGCACCTATGGCAGACACCTTCCCATCTCTGTTGCCTTCACCCACATCGAATGATACAACAAATTTGTGTACTATCTCATCTAGTACCATTGAGGCCACACCATAAAATCAGTCATAACCCCAACCACTGTTACCTAGGAATTATTGGGGTTCATTCCTGATCCACACGATTCCCTTCCTATTCCCACCATCCGGCATCGTGAGTAAGCCTATCATGGCTACTCTAAATTTACTTAATTTTACATTGGGGATTTTTGTGTGGTACCTCGAACCACCTTCCCCACCTCTGACACCTCAGGTTGTGTTGACCCTAATCCAACCAATTGAGATACATTCACGCCCTGCTCCAGGCCCATTAAACACACCTTCCATCCCCAAACCTGCCCCTCCTTTCTGAAAGAGGGATGGGGGAAAGGCCACCAAAAAAATAGCCAAGTTCATCCAACTCCACCTTGCACTTTGTACGATGTCCATGGTCATGCAACTCAAAACTACCCATAGATACATATCCTATGCACACACATAGACATTATGGATACAACTAAAGGCACACCGATAGTCATCGTCTCAACTCTTCCAACAACCAAGAACAAGTCTTTGAGGACAAACCATTCATTCGTTATTTGGGGTTTATATGACCACTATTTGCACCATTTCCTAGAATTGTTCGAGTATCGGTTTATCCTTCAGGATCTTCAAAAACACTCTCATGAATACAAGATCATAGTCATCGAGGAAATTCACCCTCTGACTTCCTCCTCAGACATAACCAACACCATTTACACGATCTCTACTTCCAGTAGTACTTTCCTATCCTCGACTGTGAAAGATCCACCTAATCTATCCCAACACCACTTTCATGATGACAGAGAGATTGTCAAAACCACCACTAGTTTTACCCCATTTCACTTAGCCCGTGGCATGGAGTCAGTTCTTCCCATTGAATTCCATATTCCTCCCCCACATACTTTTTGCCAATTGTAGAGTCTCTAAGGCAAGGCCAATTTCCTTTGTTGGAGGTCCTATGCCTTAGTTGCTCACCATGCAGCACTTGGGGCATAGTTTTTTTTTTGTTTTACATCATTTTTACCACGGGTTGATGACACCCTTCAGTAGATTCTCCATGTCTAGTCACAGTGATTCCAATGTAGAACTTCATTGCATAATTTGCATGTGAGAAGTTGGATCTAACCCATCCAATTTTCCCCTATGCCGTTGGTAACCCACTGGAGGGTGCAGTCCCATGTATGCGCATACACACATTATGTCGCACGTATGGTCTAGCTACCACCATGCTAGCATACTGTCATGTCCCAAGACCTAGCCTGGAGGTCTGGCCTCTCTGTATCTCCTCGGTATTCTATGCCCACATATGGATCATCCTCTACAAGGATAGGAAGTTGCCACCATTGTGCAAAAATCTCTCGTGTCAAGAAATGACCTTCTAGACTACCTCCTTTCCTACTGATTCTTCTAGGACATTTCTTGGAGTCACGTCAATTTGTGTACCACCACGCAAATCAAACCTTGTATTTTGAGATAGCTCTGTACCCATAGGCCTCCATTTGGTCTAGTTTTTCCCCTTACACCATTGCACCAAGGGGTAGCATCACTATCTTCCAGTCAGAGTCATGCAGATTCCATTTGAGACACTGTTCGCACCATCGAGTTTAGTTTCCCGCCCTCTGTCTTTGAACGAGACCCTTGTCTTGTGTTCTCATTATGATTTTATTGGCCATTTTCTCAGAAGTCGGTCTGATTTACATGCCATCACATGAATATCCCATTGTATGTATTGGCATGTTGACGAGCCATCTGCTCCATCCATACTGCAAAGTTTTCCATATCTACTGCCATCCATTGTCGTCCAAGGGGGCCCCATCAGTGTTCTACATTTATTCCTCTTAGCCATGTTCACAACATAACCTCTTTCCATATATTGAATGATTTCCCTTGCTTAATTGACCATTATGGAGTTTATGTTAAGCTCTTTTCTGACTCTTAAAAGAATGAAAAGATCGTCAAGCACACTTGCTTCCTTTCACGCTCGTTAAAGTATTTAAAAGGGCATCTGCGTAGCCTCTTTTATCACTTTTTAGACTATGTAGACTATCATCAGAAAAATACCACCTTGGAAAATTTAGGCCATAAACGTTTCCCTTTGCATCCTTTTATGCTTTATCAGGCATTGGGACCGAACTTAATTATGAAAAATCTCATCATGGGTTGTATTTAAGCTCTTTTCCAGCCTTCTCATCAAGAAAACATTATCGAGAAAACTTGGTTTCATTCATGCTTGTAAAAGTATTTGAATGACCATCCAGTCAGTATAGGTTTAACTTTTTCCATCCTGGTTGGACTACCAACGATAAAGAAGTCTTCCTTCCTCAAAGGTTGGGAGAGCTCTCCTGTGCACACTTTTATCCCTTTTCAAACTCAGGAGACTACATATGAAAAAGAGACCACACTGGAGTCTTCTTCCTATTTTCAGACTCTCTAAAAATGAAAACACCATTGACCATTTACTTTCTTGGGCTTGCCAAAAATCCATGAGATTGTGTCATAATGGTGTCTTTCGACACCACCCTATATTACAGTTTGGAAACTTTCCCCTATTGGGTTGCCTTTGTTCAGAGTATTATGCAACGCATATTCCTTGGATCCCCTGGAAATGACTAGTCCAGTTACCTCCCTCAGTATTTCCCATCTGTAGTTACATTCCCGGTATTACAGCAATGATCCTTCTCCCATGAGTCAATTTCATTTGCTTCCATGTCAAACCTACTATCATTACTCTAAATAAAGGAAGTTGGAGTCCCTTGCCCCTATTCCCCCTTTTCACTATGTCAGTCCAGATTGTCCCACATATTTGGTTATCCCCCTCAGGATTTTTGTCAAGGAAACATTATTTTCTCGATTAGTTGCAGGTCTCCCTCTGTCGACATCAGCACATCTATTCTAGAGGATAGACCTAGATGTGCCTATATCCTAGTTTTATTCACCTTATTGATGAGTTCCTTGGACCACTTGAGAGGAGTCATTAGTGCCTCTCGGTATGGTTATGTCTCATGTGCTCAAATTTAGATACATCATCGCACCATTGAGATTCGTACATGGTATTGGTCCGTGCAATATTTGATTAAAGACCCCAGTTGTCACCTGACTCTAGCACATTGGTGAGTCTATTATGGGACCCAAATAGGCCCCATGTCCCTTGTGATTTTAAGGTTGCATTGGAAATAGTGTTCAAAATACCTAGAGCAGTGCTTCTAGGTAGCTGCAGTATCGATGCGCCATATTGTACCACATAGATTTTGACTCCCCATCATAGAATCCCTTCAGCTATATGTACACTTCTAGATTCAGCAGAGCATCAGTTATGAAGATATTTCATTCCAAGAGAATGTCATTGTTCCTATGTATCAGTTCTTCATATTAGCAGGGTATTCGACCTCTCATTGAGGCCACTATTATGTAACATCAATTGTATATGTATTGATCAGCTCCCATATTTTTGAGCCTTGATCCCATTATTTATTCTTTTGACATTGTTATGAGCATGGTTATTCCTGCCTCATCCATATACATGTCCCACATTCTTTGTATCTCACCCATTGTTGGGAACCAATATTAATACAAAAACCAAAATCCACCGT
The DNA here is from genome assembly GCA_001517045.1 of Pseudotsuga menziesii. NCBI lineage: Eukaryota > Viridiplantae > Streptophyta > Pinopsida > Pinales > Pinaceae > Pseudotsuga > Pseudotsuga menziesii. Next base: position 620,994 of record LPNX010094702.1, read on the forward strand.
GGTTTGAACGAGCAAGCATCACTTCTTCACAGGTCTCTCTAGTCTCTCCACTATCCCCATGATCCTATGATGTCTGTCCACCATACCATGAGCTCCTACCCTCACACATCAAGGGGCAATCTATTAATGCAAACAATTTCTCATCTAGATCTACATTGTCTAAACCACATAAATACATCATTTTCCTACCATATTTTCCTTACTTTTGACTTTCACAACTATGGTTTAACTTCATTCTCTCTCAAAAAGGATAAAAACCCAAAAAAGGGCTAGAAACAAAAAAAAGGGCTGAGCACCCTAAATAGGGATTAAAAACCTAAATAGGGTTCCAAGACCCTAAAACAAAGAAAAGGCCAAAAAACCTAAAAACACATTACAAAATAGTGTGAAGGTCTCTATCAACAAGATTCTTATCTCTTTTTCATTATTCTATTTAGTGAGTACGGTGAGAAACCATTATTCTCAAAGTATTCACACCATTTTTTCCAATCATTCCATAGCCCCACCATCTCCCATCTAGTACGTTGAGGCATCCTCTGTACCGACCATCCTGTGGAGAGGTGGTCCATTTTCAGAAAAATAGGGTATAATTTTCCTGTTTTTTTACTTTTATTTAGTTTAATCGTATTTGCTTATAGATTTTTTTTAGTGATATCATTGTTTGTTGTAGCTTTCTTCCATGAACTCTACCCTACTACCTCATTGACATAAGGGATGTGCTTTTGCACGTATCAGGGATGAAAACCCCGCTACAAACCCTTTCATGGCAAACAAGCCTAGCCTGACATACTAACCACTTCTTACCCTCTAACTATCTCGGAGTAGCATCACGGTGAGTTCTATGGTAGATCCATCTGAGAATTTTGTCTAACTTACTAACCCTTTCAAGCCAACAAGACTAATTAGACAGATGGATCTTCCTGGGGACCAACAAGCCTAATTAGACAGATGGATCTTCCTAGGGACCAACAAGCCTTGTTGTTGCTTACAAACCCACTTGGGTTAAGCTTATCTATCTATACATACTAATCCCCCCAGGATCAATAGACCTCGTCTGACTTACTAACCCTTTTGGGCCAAGAAGCCTAGCTAGACATACCCTACTCTGATTGAGCTACCACCACTACATCCTTATTCCATATATCGTCACTCCCTCTTTCAAGAGAGGTCCTTTTGGACTACACCAATCTTGTCTCGAAAGTATTTAAAATTTACATGAGACAGAGGCTTATTCAACACATATGCTACTTGTTCCTATGTAGGAACATGCTTGAGATTTATAGCTTCCTTCTGCAACTTATTCTTTAATATTCTCTTCTTGTACATCCGCAAATGCATTGTACATTTACAACTTCCATCATTCTTCTCTTGTACATCCACAATTGTATCGTACATTCACAACTTCATCATTTCTTCTCTTGTAGGTGATTTCAAACAATCCTTTCTATAAGTCAAATACAGTTGTATGATTAGAAACATTTTGTAACATATTCATAATGACAACTTCTCATGCATAAAGATATATGTCATATAATCATGCAACTATTTTCTCTAATGCAACAATCATCTATATCCCGTATACATATGGTAACTTTATATATTCCTTCCATCTTGCCAAGACATTATTTCATCAAGGAGGTTTCATAACTATATCAATGGAATGTTGTACAATAATATAAGCCACTTACCCATCCCCTTCATATTAGTATTAAGCTACAAATATTCTAATATGCATAATACATTTCCTGAATCTAGAAAAATATCTATGTACACATCTTGAACAACCAGATATATAGGAAATGAAAAGTCAAATACTTATATTTGTTTGTTTGGTAGACTCCTTCTTGATCTCTGTATTCTTGAATTACTGGAGTCTCTTATAGTGTGTTCAACTTCATAGTCTGATTCTTAGGACCTATTCGTATCTTGATCATGGTAGGCAATACTAAGAAAGTCTTCTTACACTATAGATCACATAGAACTATGTCTGTGTGTCCTACCAGTGCATCCCTTCTTATCCAATAGTGAAATGGATAAGAGTATAATATTCATCTTCATCGGTATAATTCTTTCGAATCATATTCCTCATTACTTGAGGAATTTTTACTTGCTTTCTTCTTAGCTACAATATATTCATCCTTGGTTGCATTGAGAGAAACATTATACTTTATGCAATATGTTGGAGTTCGTAGTACTACCAACTCAATAAAAGTCGCCATATCTCTGTAGTACCCTTTAGGTGCCACACCATTTTCTCTGCATATTTTCCTTGGATAAGTAAAATGTCCTTTGGATTTCATCATACCTCTAATCTCAAGAATCATGTCAAGATTATTGAACTTTGAGATATACCGTAGTCACTCCCTCTAATGTGGAGCACCATCCTTGCTCTCCATATGTATTAGGACATCGGAGTGACAGGTAACCTCCTTTTCTATTAGTATTTTTTGTATCCATCTATGTCAATGATCGAGGTCACTAGATATCAATATCCTTCATCTCGAACTTTGTTGCAAGTTTTCTCTTGTACACCAGAGGGTTTACCTCATGACTTTTACATGACCAATTACATCAAGGACATACCTGAATGGAGGAATGAAATCTCCTAAGGAGAATACGACAATAGTACTATATAATATCTTTCGAAGTTACAATACTTTAACACCCCTCACCCCAGAAATGCAAATTTTTAAGTGAGCAATCTACCCAAAAGGGAAATCGACATCCTGGTGGGAAAAATAACAAGGGTAAGAAGGGTGAGGGAAATAAAAACAAGCAGAAACCCACAAACAATGATGGGGGGGGGGAGGCAACAAAATAATAAATTTAAGTTTCCTTGCAAGCTCTTCCAGGAAGACCATTTGACCTATCAATGTCCCTTAATGGATCAAGCACAGAATTTGCTGAAACAACAACAACCTACCATCCTAAAGGATGTGTTCCCGTAAGGTTAGGATGCAACTTCTAGTGATATGAAAAATGATGGGGGCATGCAAAATGATTCTTCTACTAATCAATCCTATACCAATATGGTCCGATCCCATAACTTACTACAGACCAGAGCCAAGAATTATGAAACAAAGGCTCAACAGAAAGATAATGTTGCTAGAAATACTCACCTCCTGTGGACATGAGCTATTTCCCTAGCTTGAATCCTTCACAACTAGAACAAATGAGTAATAATAGTAAAGAGCACTTTCCCTAAGATAAATAGATGTTTGAAATGAAACTTTCACCTGCAATACAGTGCGATGCTCTAGCCTTCAATAATGCTATATATCCACATTTTACTTGTAAAAACACATCACAAAGAACACAAGATCAAAAGTACCAAAAGCAATCTATTATCCTATATCAAAGACTAAGGAGTTTGATAATAAAACTAGTGATTGAAACACAGTGAGAATTATGGGAAAGAAAACTTTTATTGCATAGTCAAATAAAGAGAGAGTTTGCAACCATAATGCCTTAGTTTTGTGATTCCTCCTCTCATGCCAAGTCTTGTCCTCAAATATTCGACTTGTCTTCTCTATGCTCACCCTAGATTTGGCCAGAACTTTGGTGCAACAACATAACATTTCTCCCTTTACCCATGGGGGATGAACCAATACTTATATCCCTTGGGAGGATAGGGATGGTGGAGAAAATGGTGGATGAGGTGGAATGGAGGTCCTACTAAGGGGATCTCCAGTCCAAGTGGTCCATAAGAGTAGGGATGAGGGTGCCACGAAGCTGAACTTCGAGAAGCTTCATGAATTTTATCTTTTTCCTTTTGAAACTAAAGCACCATTCTTTTTCTATGGAGACGGAGTGTTACTAGGGATGCACCGCTTATTGTTCAAAGGGATTAGGCATTGGCACTGTTCACGTCAATTGAAAAGTGGCGTTACTAAAAGGGGTAATGCTTATTGTATAAAGAGAAAAGGCGGTGGTGGACACAAGTATGAAAATATGAGTCATGGCCAATGTTTAACTTCACATTTTGGGGATTTGAGGCAATTTTTGAAGTTTTGGTTCACATTATATGGTCATGACAAGAATTATGTGTAATAGAATGTCCCCCAAAGCATGAGGCTAGAGGAATAGGATAGGTGAAATATTTGTAAGAAAAAGTTATCATTTTGAGGCAAGAAATCACTTGATCGAAGATCATCATCAACACTATTTTTATGCAATACATCAATACTTTGACTCATATCCAAATGTCTCCTCATCATCACTGCAGACCAATACAAGGCAGATCCATGAGAGGGATGAATAATCATGGCTACTAGAATAAAATGTACATCCATGTGAAGAATACTCAAAGTTGGATATAGCTACTAGACATACAATGTAGATCTATGTCATATGGATGCAAATTTGAGCACAACCACGACCATACAAATGTGGATCCATGCCAGGACACATAAAAATTTTGCGTCACAACTCAGGGAAATCAATGAGTGCTTAATAGATACCGAAGGTCTTCATCTCATCTTTGACAAAGTATGATTCTATCCGTGTGATTACAAGGTTTTGGTGTTGAACATGGTAGAAACCACTTGATTACCGGTCAATGATGAGAACTATTAGTAAGTGCGAGGGAAATCACCATTGATGTCGATGAATCCCAAGGTACCCTAGTACAATCTCCCGAGTGTGAATATATGATCTAATGTTGAACACTCATTTGACTCTTTCGATCAAATTTCAATGATGTAAGCCTATTTATAAAGTGAGAGGATTTATCATTGATGCATACATATCTCAAGGTACTTCTTGTTTGTTTCTAAGTCTAATTCCTGGATGATAAGTTGAATTCGATAGGAATAGTCTCGTCGAAGGAGGGCCATAATGAATCCCACATCGACAACACGAAAATTGAAACAAAGTTTTGGAATTTTGAGTATGATATAACCATAGGAATGAATCGAAGATGAATGACAAAAAAGTTTGACTACATATGCAAACTCTCAATATGACTTCTCTTTGAACATTGGGTGACACAACCAAAGAATTGGTAGCATTGACTTGATGAGGATGATACCAAGACATAATGCGACGATGGACGATGCATTCTTTGAAAGACTCAAAGGAGTGACATGAATCATGAAAGTGGATCGACATTGAAGCAACATGAATACCCAATTGAATGAATGAAATGCAGAAAAGTGTCATGTTCAAAGGTGACTAACAACTGCCATTATTTCAAATGGAATATAGTTCCCGTCCCTTAATTTACCCATCATGATTGATGAGTGTTTGTTTTCATTTTTACAATTTCAAAGAGGGTAAAAAACATTCGTTGTAGCTTATCCAAGTTAATTCCGTTCTCATATGTTTCACAAACCTGAGAAAGGAGGGGTTGATTCCCAAAAAGAGGTTCTATCAATGCCATTAATTTAACGACTCCATTGAAAGTTAACTCAGTATCATTCATGTTTAGAGTCTAAACAAAAATGAAAGAAGATTCCAAAAGGTCCGTTTTGTATAATTTAGTCCCAAGGGCTTGAAAAAGTATAAAATAATTCCTAAGAGAACTCTTCTAGCTGAGATCAACTAGAGTATTCCTTTTTCGTAATAATTCAATCTGAACCGAAAAAGGGGTAAAATACCGTCAGAAAGATGACTCTTCAAGTACTTTTACGAGCATTAAGAAGATAAGTTCCATAAACGATATTTTCACATTTAAGATGTCCGAAAAGATATTAAGGAAGACTCCATTAGGGTTTCTTTTCATGATGAAGGAGTTTAACGAGTCTGAAAATAAGCGAAAATTAACTTGAAAGTTTGGTACTAGGTTTAAAGAGCACAACCAAAATTTTGAAATTAGCACTCAAGGAATTTTTTCGTTTTATGAAAGTAGAAAAACGGTTAACTCTCATCCTTGCAAAACCTTTTTAAGAGATAATTAGACCTCCAAAATATTTTTAAAATATCATTTTTTAATAACTATGTAAAAGGGAATTTATTAATAAAATAATTAAAATGATTAAAATAATGCAATAAACCCTAAAACATTTCATATATAAACAAATTAATAGTAAAAATAACTTACCATTTCACTATTTACCAAGTTGGAGAGCTATTTGGAGCCATTTCTGTGAAAATTTCAGGCAATAATTATGGAGTTATCAACCAGCCATTTGTCGATCCGTCATCTCCAGGTAAGAGCCAAACCCAATCCTAGAATTTTCATGGTTTCATTTTTTCATTCCATGCAAGTTTCTTAGGGTTTTGGTATTTTTACCCTAGCGTAAAAAACGCCCGTAGGGTAACGCGCTTTCCCCTTTTGGGAAAAGCGGTGCTTGAGTGAAACTGTGGATTTCACGCCTAAAAAGGTGGTTCCACTGCTCTATGTCAAAGAGACAGGGGTAGTTCCATAGGATACCCTAAAATGAACAACGCCCAAGCCAAAACAAAGTTTTTAAAGTATTTTTGATGGTTGGAATTGTGTTCTAATACTTCAAATTTGTTTTTTGGGAGGTTACTTTGGAAAAAATGGTTGTCTAGAAGGAGAGGAAACATGAATATGATGATTCCATGGGTGGAGAAGATGATGGCTCTATAGTTGCTCTATAGGGTTGTGGCCTCCTAAAAGTTTTCCATGTTCCAAGCACGAAGTCTCATGTGAGATTGCTAGAGTATATACTAAGAATGTGGAATCCAGTGCAACAATATTTCGAAGTGGGGGCCCACATTCTTACCGTGGAAGTAGAAGACATCTACTTCCTTATAGGGTTATCTAGGAGCGGGGCTCCTATCTCAAAGACAGGTCCTCGGGGAGGAGATGTCACCATAGAGAATCTCATAGATCATCACTGATTTCCCAGTACTTAGATGTCTGGGGAAAATATCCCAATAAAAGAGCTGATGGATTTGCATCTTCGCACAGTGATTTTAACCATGCAGTGGATTGCAGGGATCCAAGGGGATAATCAAGATTCTTGAGCACACATTCTCTATGCATTGAAGGCTATGGCTCCTATATTATTTAACTAGTTTGAGGCTTTACTAAGCACTTTCAAGGAGCAGTTGAATAAGTGTCGACATGGAGAATTGAAACAATTCAGTTATGGTACCATCTTGGCATCCTTCTTCTTCGAGTAAGTACCTCATCTGAGGCTGTAGGTAGTTTTCATCAAGCTGAGAGCATGATATCCTTGCATGTTGTGGTGGGTAGAGATCATGGCCTGCAGTAGTGGCGGCTTGTCCAAAGCAAAGTATGGGAGTGCCTTTTCTATTGGTTGGAGGACCAACTACTCATGGTTGAGGATTATGCATATGCTGGGACTGAATTCAGGGGAGAACCAAGCCTACGCTTACCAGTAGGTTCCCAATGGGGTGATATTGGTAAGAAGAATACTCAAGATTTTGATTATTTTTTGTATTTTATGTTTTATAATTTTTATGCATGATAACGAGACCAAATACATTTCATGCAGATGTAGGAGATGCACAACCTAGGGGTTATTCCCCAATTGACATGAGAGCGAAGGAATTCTTTTTCCATAGAGGAGATGATGAGTTGAATGAGTTGGAGGAGAACCTCAACAGTTTAAATCTAGATATTCCAGAAATTTCTGTAGATGACCTCCCTAAGAGGTACCAAAGGCATACCACTAGAGTATTGGGTCGATTTGGATTCTAGCTATGGAGGGTAGCGAGAGCCATCATGTGTTACCATGAGCATCACTAGTTATCCTACGTGTTGTAGACACTAAAATCTATCTAGATTCAATATTTTTGTCATTTTGTATATCTAAAATCCAATGTTCTTCAGTCAAGGTATCAAGACCATATTTTTTGTAAAACACTCTTATATATATATATATATATATATATACAGACTTATCTATGACGGCTTATATGTGTCCAAATGTCAAATGATAATTATATGAGGTTTATGTCTTTTTATTGTTTATGTTTATTTACAATGAACCATATTTCATTTATCAAATGTTATGTGTGGGAAATATGCCAGTCCAATATGTAATTGGCCAATGAGTCTGTAGCAGTGTTACAAGACCTAGGAAAATGTCGATAAGTAATTGATTCAAATGATATTTCTAAGAAATGCACTCTTTGAAACATACATAGAAGTGTAGGGTTTTAGAAGGCATACACATGGTTCAAGTGAAAAAACACTAGCTGAGAGTCCATGAAAAATACTAAGTGATCAATGTCCTGAGATGCAACCTCGGTTAACAAACCTATTACCGCATGATACTCGGTGATATTGTTGGTGGTTGGACCTACACAAAATGCTCCTTAACTGACTAGATCATGAGTTGGGGAATACAAAACCCAAGCAGTTGAAGCAAGGTTGAGGGTATGACGACAAACACCATAAGAAAAACCATAAAAATCCATTTGTTCTACATAACCAAAACATGGTATAAACAATACTGCAAAAAACTCAAAACCATATTGAAATACTAAAACCACACAAAAATGTCAATCAATGTACATATATACAAGGTACTAAAATAGAGATGTATTCAAGCATAGTACCTCTTCAGGTACATCCCATTGCGAGGTTTCTGAAAAGGTATCCCATCGTAATATACAAGATCATAGGCCCCTTTCTCTAAAACTTTACTCACGATGTAGGGACCATACCACATGGATCCAACTTGACTTTTCCAATTTTGTCATGTTTCTGATCATAATTTAGAACCATGTCACTTTCATTAAATACATGAGGTTGAACAAATTTATTTTATTGAGCCTTAACGTGTTTTTTATGTGCCTCATTAGCCAAGGAAACATCTCTTCGATTCTCATCAAGCTTTTTCAAATACAGAAAATTTTCTTCTTCGATAGAAGTGTTTGAGAGAAGCTCAACTACAAGCCTTGAGTGACAGGATCTAACATTCAATAGGTAGGAGAGCTTACAGTACATATACCAATTGAAATGGTGTGAAACTAGTTGTTTAAACTGAATTTCTATAAGCCCATAGTGTAGAAAATAGAGTTAAGTGTCAGTTGGATTTGTGATCTCCAACCATTCTACGCAACATAGTCTTCAATATTTTCTTAATGTCTTCGAATTGACCATTATCTTGGTGATAATAAGGAGTTGAGTTTTCATGACAAAAACCCAGCTTAGTAATCAACTCATTCACCATATGATTACAGAAATGGGACCCGTGATCAATGATTATGGCTTGTGGAACTCCAAACCTATCTATTACATGATTGAAAAGGAAGAGGATGGAAGTCCTACCGTCATCTGCATATGTAGGAATTGCCTCATCCCATTTTTTGAAATAATCTATGACTATGATAATGTAACCATGCCCCTCGGCTGAGGTAGGCTTACATTGCATAAAATATATCCATCGTTTTGAAAAAGGACCAACGACAATGACGATGTGTAAAGGAGCAGGATGGGTGCACTTTTTTCGATAAAAATGTTGACAGGGTGGGAAATTTTTAACCACCTCACGACAATATTTGAAGATTGATGGAAAAATATACCTAGCACGAAGGATTTTATCTGCTGTAGCCATCCCAGAAATATGACCGCCACATTCTCCAGAGTGGCAGTCATTGAATACTTTTTTAACCTCGCCATGAGTAAGACATCGTTGGAGAATAGATTCTATAATGCACCGGTATAACCATTCATTTAGAATGAGGTAATATTTAGCATGGTGACAGATGCATCGACGATCGTCATAGGACACATCAGGTTGAAATCTTTGGGTTTGGAGATAGATAATCAAATCTCCATACCACGGGTTGGTTGTGATGATCAAGAACAAAAAATCATCTGGAAATGAATCAGTGGGATCAACTTCCATGAGAGAACAGGGAAGGTCACACATTAACTCCGCAAAGACTAAGGACTTCTTGGAAGTAGCGTTAGCAAAATCGAGATCGAATTATTTCAATATAACTATCCAGTGGTAATACTTTCCCCTTAGCAATTGAAGAGTCAAAATGTAATACATATGGTTTTTATCACCGAGAATAGTTGTAGTGCATAGTATAATGTAGTGACGAAAATACTATACAACTATGATCATAGCCAAATCTAGCTTCTCCACATGTGAATAACAAGTTTCAGAGTCAAGGAGACTCTTACTTAAATAGTCACAATCAGATGCTCTTGTCCATTTAGATATTCCTAGACTAGAACCATACCAATGGTAGTAGTGGAGGTGACAACATAAACGATAAAGTATTTTGAATAATTAGGGGGGTGTAACACTGGTGAATGTGTCAGGTCGTGTTTCAAATGATCAAAAGATTTTTGGGCCTGGTAATCCCAAAGAAACGAAGTATTATTTTTCAGGAGACCCATATAGCCATGCATTTTTCTGCAAATTTGCACAAAAAACGATGAAGAAACTTTTTTCTCTCGGGGTGGGTAAGGCAAAAGTAACAACTATTTTCAAAGGATCTATCTAGATGCAATCTTTGGAAACCATGAAGCCAAGAATATTTCCATTCTGAACACAAATTACACACTTATGTGGATTAATATGGATGTGATAATGACGACATTGAAGGAAAATGTCCCTAAGATTCCTTGGATGATCCTCTCGCTGCTATGAATGAGCAGGTAGGTCTTCCAATTATGGTTCCATGATGTGTTTAATATCATGAAAATCATAGGACATGGCATGCTGTAATGTATCTCCAACATTTTTCAAACCAAAGGGTAACTTCTGATAGGAAAAGGTTCCCCACGAATAAATGAATTTCATCTTATGCTGGTCAACGGGTAAAATTTCTATCTGATTATAGCCATAAAATCTATCCATAAATGAGAAGACGACAATCCCAACACAGTTATCAATGATTTGATCGATATATGGAGTAGGAAAGTTTTCCTTAGGACAAGCCTTATTAAACTCTTGGAAATCGATGCAAACCCTAATAGAGCCCTACTTTTTGGTGACAGGAACAATATTAGATACCCATTCAGTCAGCGATACATGATAAATAAAACCAACTTTCATAAATTTTTCAACCTCGAATTTTATTTCCACAGCTTTCCTTGGATGGACTTGATGGATTTTTTTTTGGACTGGTCTCATCGTGGGGTGAGTCTTGATCTCATGTACAACAATGGATGGGTCAATCCCAGACATTTCTTCATACGTCCAAGCAAAATCATGTCGAAACTCTTTGAACAAAACTCTATACTTTTTAGTTTCTTCAATTGAATAGTTATGGCCTACATGAACATGTTCAACAGTTCCAAGATTCACTAATATGTCAATGGGAGTCATTTTGAGTGATGTTACACAGGTTTTCTTTGGAATCAGTGTCTTGTAAAAGCACAGGTGTTTGAGTATTTTCGACAATATCAGAACTAATGAGAGAGAAAAAATAGGAGTCTATCAAATTAGCATTGGGAAGGAAAGAGGACCTATGTTGAAGATATTCCCATATAGGTTCATCCACACCCATGATCTCCATAATAGACTCATCTGATGTGAAAGACTATGAGAGGTAATCTAGAGTGGGGAGAGGGGAACCTATCCAATCGGGTAGGTGGTAAGGATATGATGCCACTATATGATGATAATCATAGTATACATGAAAAAATATTGTATAGCATTGTAAAGTGCTTCATGAGGACCTAAAGAATATGTCTCAAAAAATTATTGACCTTTAGAAATGTGGTCGATCGTGGAAATCATGTTCACAGTTGCTACTTTCGTACTAGGAGGGGTCAAGGGAAATGCACCCATGAGAGTTAAATCCTTCAACATCCCAACCCCAATCGATTGATAAGGTGGAGGGTATTTCCATATCATAGGAATATTTTTTGTGGTAGGGGAAGTAACATTAGGTGAAGAAAAATCAAGTTGATCTATAATCACAATCTTCCCCAAGTGAGGGAATTGGAGAGTACGAAAAACTGTCGAAGCAACAACTATCATAGTGTGAAACCTGTCTCTCCCCAATATAATTTTGTAATCTAACGTAGCATAGACCTCTTTCACTTAAATGGAAACAGTCTTTCCCCCTAGCTCGATCGATAATTCCGGTAATAGACCATGAGCTTGGAAACCTCATCCGTCGAAATCTTTCAAAGTGGGAGGTGACTTAGTAAGTTCAGGAGAACCAATGGCTCTCAAGAAAGACATAGACAACACTGAAGTGGAAGCTCCCTTGTCTAATACAGTATGATGGACCTTCCTCCCAAATACCTTGGTCACGATTTGAAATGCGAGTTGGTGGGGTAACCTAGACTTGTAATTCTCCACATTAAACTAAATCATATTAGTATTATTTGGATCTAAGGCCCCTAAATCCATCAACAGATTGTTATGATGCATGGGGAAACTTTGGAGTACCTCTAGTGTAGACATAGCACAAGGTGCTTGAGAGCCAAATATTCAACAACGTTGTAGAATTGAGCGGCTCGATCATTTGGATTAAATATATAATGCCAAAGAGTACTCTTAGGTGGGCACAAAATAAATTCGAGGTTAGGTTTCTCAATCATAAGAGGGCCATTAGACGTAGGTGGAGGAGAAGAATTTATAGGAGGAACTTTCTCAGAACAAATACCTTCATCATACTTCTCTACTGGTTTTTCATATGTCTGACTACGTGTAGTCAAGTTAATAGTTTCAGTGGACATCACTTAGATCTCTTCAGTAGAGTTTGGGATTCCTTGTGAAGACATTTGGTCAATTAACTAATGTTGAGATGGAAAAGGATCAGTAAGTACCACCGGTGTAGGGTTAGTTTTTAAAAAATTATTAATTTCTTCACGATGAGGGAACTCTTTCATGAAGTGATCACCTCCACATAGTAGGAAAGGATAATTATCCTTCCTCTTACCCTTGTTTTCATTCTCTAAGGTAGCGGTATTGGGGTTCTCTTATTGGTTTCCTGAATTTTTACCTTTTCCTTTTCCTTTCTTTTTATTATCGAGTGTTTGCGTAGTTTGAATGGCATTCACCTCAGCAAAAACCGTATGAATAGAAGGAGAAGTGGTAGAATTAATTTGTTGCTTAGAAGGTTTCATTGCAGATGGGGGATGGATTAAGCCTACAACACCATCAACAGAAGTCTCTACAGGTGGTTTAGTAGGGTCTGTGCTAGGACGAGGAGCTTGATGGATCAGATCATACAAATTTATTTATTGAGAATAAACCAAGTCCAGATACTGAGTCCGACTGATAGCCTTCTCTTCAATGACAATACCTCCCATAGCCACATCATAGGAAATGGGAGGAAATAAGGATTTTGTAAAACAATCATCCCACAATTAGTCTAGGATAGGAGCATTAATGAGTCACCGCCACATCCTCCACTCATGAATATGATAATATATATTTGTGGAAGTATTCTAACAAAGGGATGTTAAAATATCAGTACATGTTTCATAATAGATATACAACTAGAAATGGGTAAGAAAAACTATTGCCAATGAGTTTAAATCTACAAATGAATGTTATAGAAGCTCAACGTACCACTTGGTAGTCGTGCCAGTTAAATTTCATTTAAAGAGCCTCAAATGGATAGAGTCATCCATCAAGGAGTTAGAAGAGCACCATAGATGGAATGTCATAATGTGTTTTTTTTTATCCTCTCCCTACTTCCCATCAAACTTAGGGATGTCTGAAGGAAACTTAACCAGAATTGTAGGCCACAAAGGGCTATGTTGGATGGGATCATTGATAAACTTGGAAAAATAAGGCAAGTCCAAAGTTTCCAAAAAATGAATTTTTCAATTAGGTTGTATATATTGGTAATTTTGATATGGAATATGTATACAAGTAGGACCATAAGTCGATTGATGTACTTGTTGTTGGGGTGGTGGATTTGTATATGATCCTATTGATGGTGATGGACCTCCAAGGGGAGGGCCTATAGAAGGAGGGCCTCTAGGAGGGGGTCCTCCTCTAGGTAGAGGGGGTCCTCTAGGTGGTGGGCCTCCAGAAGGTGGTACTCCAGGTGGAGGGGGTCCTCGAGGTGGTGGTCCTCTAGAAGCTGGACCTCCAGATGGTGGTCCTCCTAGTGGTGGTCCCCTAAAAGGCATTCCTTCAAGTGGTGGTCCTCCCGAAGGTGGACCTCCACTAGGTGACCCTCCAAAAGGTGGACCACTAGAAGGTGGCCCTCCATAACGTCCAACAGTATTCATAGGTTTTCCTCCAGGCATAGGAATATATGACCAATTAGGTTTACCCCATGGAATAAACATATTTCCCAGGTAAGGAATCCTCAGATAAACAATCCTTGAATATGTATTTTGATAATTCACATTGCTTATAGGTGGTTGGTTTCCTGGGTAAGTATAACCACAATAATATTGATTAACTACAGCTTGTACCCTTAAGGGTTTCCTTGTATTAGAAAGAGGAATAACTGTATTGGTGTTTGTGGATGGAATAATAAGTGTTGGTTGTTCTACAGCAGGGGCTTGCCTTGCACTGGAAGTAACTCCAGTTACTAATGAAACAACTTGGGTTGGGGGTTTCCCCCCAGTGGCAGAATATATGGGAGAAATAGAGGTAGACACATGATTTGAAATTGGAGGAGTAGGAATGGAGGTTTGACATGGATCATAAGCTACTGAAACTCAAGTTGGTGTTCCTGAACTAGGATCCACTTGAGATGATGAAAGTGCATGGTACCTGTGGGGGGTCATTTCTGAAAGAAAGGGAAAATTAGAGGACATTATTGCACAATGGGGAAGGGGTGAAGAACTGATTGTAACAACCTATTTTTACCTTGAATTTGGAGATTATTATGACTAGACTTTGAGTGACTTCTATGAAGAATGACCCGGCTATTCGAGACAAGACTCGATGCGGCTGTAACGACACATAGGATGTGACTTGTAAATCCTATTGAAGGATTCATATGATAACAATAATGATGAAATGAGGTATGGATATGATGAGATACTTTACCTGCACATGATGTTACAAAATTTCACAACCCATATTTTCTGATATCTGAAGGCATGATAACACCTCTGTTCTTTTCCCAAGTCCCTAGTCAATGGGACTGAATAAATTTCCCTAGTTTCACGGTTGAGTGACCCAGAAGCGTGGGAGTAGGTTTCCACATAGCGGACTATGAATTCACTGTTCTATAACTTACCCTTGGTTTCCCCCCTCAGCCTACCCCCGTGCTTGCAAATTTCCCAAAACAAATCCTTGAATTATCTAGTCTGAAGTTTCATTGAGTGTTTGTAAATTTTTATCAGAGATGACTAGGAAATTAAAATTTATAGGTTCGACTAATAAGTTTTGACATGTTGGAATCATATCTAAATTGAGAGTCAATTTTATTAATATCTATGGGTTTGGGAGAATACTTGAACGTGATGAGTAACTTATGCATTGATTGTTGACTACTTAATAGACGTTATTGATTTAGAAATTCATAAATTGCAAACTACCAATCTATTGAGTATTGTATACCTTCTCACATGGGAAGAGAGGATAGCCAAATAGAGTTGAATTCTTACCTACCTTTGGATGTGAAAAATGTTGATTTATTATTCATGTAATATATGTTGTAGTTTGGATGTACCACAAACCATCGTGAATGATTAGGAGGTGTTGAGAATCTAGATCATCTTGGAAATTACTGAAGATATTATGGAATTTACATTATGTAAAATTTCTATGGAATTAAATAAAATCTATTGGAACCTTATTGTTTGAAACTAGCATTGAATATACCATAGGAATTGACTTAGAGACAAAGTTTCCTAAAAGAGGGGGAGTATGTAATTCCCCACTCAAGGGTAGGCAAGGTGATTGAATAAAATCATTTGCTAATATAAATAGATGTGACGATTCGATACAAAGGTATAATGGTTAGTATCCTTCAGTAAACTCGCATGGAAGGATTCATATATGAGGATATAATATCAAGGATGGATATAGTCCCAATTTTTCAACCTAAGAGGATGTATTGGAAATATATAAACAGTATATGTACTTATTCTAGAACTTCGGGATGAAGTTTCCTGAAGTGGGGGTGTATGTAACACCCTATTTTGACCGTGACTGTGGAGATTATTATGACTAGACTTTGAGGGAGTTCTATGAAGAATGAATTGAATATTTATTAATTTGGTATTTAAAATTTTATTTGGACAATTTATTGAGGGCATCTGGTTCTGGATGACCCGAACTTGGGTAAAATGATTAGCTACTGAAGAGATATGAACTAAACAAAATTGTCTGACTTATCGATTATATGATGATTTTAATTATGAATGAATGAGAAATTTATGTGAAGTTATCAAGAAAGAGATAAATTATATATTGTTGAATAATTGACAAATTTATCGTGTATCATGTACTATGATGGTCTGTCGAGTGTGACAGGAAAGGAAGGTACATGAATAGAAAGAGAGAATCAGTATGCAAAGACTCTAAGGGAGTCAAGGACTATGGTAGGTAATATACCTTAGGCCTCGTTCTCAAACATCAAGGACTAGCGACTTGCAGGTATGTTAAAATTAGTTGAATTCGTTTATTGTTGTAGAATGAAAAATTTAGACGTACTACAATTTTTATCATATCTAGTTTTATGAATATGCATGTATGTTAATGGTTTTTTTGGGCCCCATGGAGGGTCATTACACTGATGTTCACAAGGATACCTTGAAATTTACACAAATGATCAATAGATGGTTGGAACCTCCTAAACATTTCCTCATTCAATGGAGCCTCTCTAATGGGAGTAACATATGAAGGTCTAGTAGTCCCATATTCAGAAATGGCTTGAGATAAAGAAGTTCTCCAGAAATGAGCATTTGGACCAAATTATGTTCCTATGGTATCATCATATGTGTGATTGAATACCCAATCCGATGAACCAGGTTAACCTTCCATTGGAAAATGAAATATTGTATCAACCTTAGGAGGCTGTTTGGATAAGGGATTATCATAAGAAGTGAATTCTTCCCCAGCTTCCACAACTGGATTCCCTTCTACATGGGAATCAACCATGACATTTTGGTATGTGGATTCCATAACACTCTCTCCCACAACTGGAGGAAAGTTCGATGGTAAGACTTGGACTCTTCAAGATTGCCTCAAAGGTAACTTAGCCATAATACTGGTTAAAAAGATCCTAGCCTAGTGTTTTAAACTAGAATCACACACAAAATCACTCCTACGCAAGCTAAGGTCACAACCAAACTTAGGTGATAAGAGGGGATGATGAAAATCTAGTTCCTCACTAGGATTGTCAATGTAATATCCCTGATCTGATATACAGATCAGAATATTTACTTTCTACAATTTAAATAAAAATTCTCCAATGAACTTGAAACATTTTTAGTGAAATTCATGTCTAGGAAAATAAGAGGTGTTTTCCTTAGAAACTTGCAGGAAGGGTAGGAGGAAAGGGACGCAAACAAAGATAGATTTCAAATAGTGAATTTAATCTTCCCTAAAACATTTATATCAGGAACCATTTAGGTTTCAGAATCCGCTCCGTAGAAACCTACTCACATGCTTTTGGGCCACCCAACCGTGAAACTAGGAAGAGTAGTTATGTCCTATCGACCGAGGATTTGGGAAACATGCAGAGGGTTGATAAATCCTTTAGATAATTTTAAAAAATGGTTTAATACATGTATATAAAGGTATATTCAGGTTTTAAACAATTTTGGATAGTCACAAGGTAGATTAAGGGCGGAACTATGAAAACTAGTTACCAAGACTATCCAACTAGTCAAGATTCAGTGCTTTCCAAGGGTAATAAGAGAGGTACTGGGATTCAATTTTAAATATGGAATGTAATAATTACGGTGTTAAATAATTTTAATAATATAAATTAAAACAAATATACTTTTTTAGTTACATTAAATTCTTTGAATTGGAAAACTAGTCATTCTATCCATGAATTCTAGGTAGGGTGTAAAAGATTGATACAAAACTCAGTCAAAATAGATCAGAATGATATGAAACTTATAGATAACATAAATAATACTATATCATATCCATATGTGGAAATTAAACCCAAGTGATAGAACAATTACACTCACAAAATTTCAAATCAAACATGCAAAATTCACAGCAAAGGAGACTGAAATTGGAGCATAACACTAATATGTATTGAGTAAGTGTACAATTGAAAACCTTGTGAAGTAATAGTTTTCTCAAATATATAATTACATGAGTGGTTTGAAAGCATAAGGACTCTATTCGAAATAGTCAAAAAGCAGGCTTACCAAAAATAGTCAAATCCCCCATAGGTGCATAAAGTTGTTTCCAAATATATGAAGATGCTCATGAATTAGATAAAGAAAGTGGGAAAGATTAAGAGTGATGGAAAGAAAACTCATTCATGATTTTTTTTGGAGAAAAGGAGGAAGGATGATGTGGGAAAAAAACAAGGCAGTTACACCTAAACTAGCTTTTCCTTTTGCCTTAAAACTGTTGTAAAGCAAGGCATCTTTCGGAAAAAGTAGAATTGCACTTTAGTAACCAGGAATAAAATTAGACTTCCTAAAATTGGTTTCCAGGATGTTTCTCAAGCGCTCCATGACCCATTTTTACCATGTGTTGACTTCTAGTACATGTGGAAGACAACTAGCATAGAATGGAATCTAGGAATCTAGGTAATAAGACAAAAATGATTAATTAATGTCAAATGTAGGTAACTGTGGGTTGATTATTCTAACACTCCCCCTTAAGCCTTAATTTATGAGTAAATATCTAAAAACTATAGGTCCTAGCAACAAGGCTTAGTCACCCTTTACATACTACTTGTCCATACAACCAAGGAAAGAGGAAAAAACCCAGTGGGAAAAATCCTCCCTTAAACATGGACATGAAACAAAATTTGGAAATCTTGTCATCAATCATGCTTCACAACATGATCAGAAATCCCCAATAGTGATTTGAGATTGCTGAAGATCTTCTCACAAATTTTTTTAGTGAATATGTCTGCTACTTGTTCTAAAGATGCACATAAGAGTAGAACAAGGGTACCATCATGCACAATCTCTCTAATGTAGTGCATATGTATATCAATGTGCTTGGTTTTCTATCTATGAACTGGATGATTGCAAATTTGAATGATGCTATTATTATCATAGTAGATCATAGTTAAAAACTCTGATTCGAAGCCACATTCTCCAAGTATCCCCTGCAACCATAAACATTGAGTTGTTGCATTTACAAATCTTGTATACTCTGCTTCTATAAATGAGAGTTCTATGGCACTCTGCTTCTTGCTTGACTAGCTGATTGGTCTTTTTGAAAGCATGAACACATATCCTGATGTAGAATTTCAATCTATGTTGTCACTTGCCCAATCACTATCAGTAAACCCAATCAAATCAAGATCATATTTTGCTTTGTAGAAGATCCCATGAGTTCTTGTTCCTTGAACAAAGTTTAGGATCCTCTTGGCTTCTCTCTAGTAGATCTCATAAAGCTGATCCATGTATCTCAAATCCACACTAACTGCATAATATAAATCAGGTCAAGTGTATGTAAGATAAAGAAAACACCCAATCAACTGCCTATATAGTGAATTATTTACCATAGGAGAAGAACTTGCTTCTTCAAGATTAACTCTTGAAAGGAATGGAGTATTGTTTGACTTGCAATATTTCATGTTGAAATTGATGAGAAAATATGAAGCATACTTGGACTGATGTACTTTGATTCCATGTTGAAGTGAGCAATTTCGAGACCCAAGAATTGGCTCAACGATCCCAAATTTGTCATGGAAAATGCATGGTTCATTGCATCCTTCAAGGAGGAAATATATTTCTTTGAAATTCCTGTAATTAGTAGGTCATCCACATATAAAAAAATAATCAACAAAGAGCCATGAATCATCTTTAAATAAACATTCAGATCAGACTTGCATCGAACAAAACTCAATGACAGCAGAAAGCCATCAATTTTGGCATACCAAGCCATGGGGGCTTTCTTGAGCCCATACACTGATTTCCTTAACCTGCACACTAAATATGGATTAGAAAAAAACCCTTCAAGTTGATCCATGTAAATATATTTATTGAGATATCCATTTAGGAAAGCACACTTCACATCCATGTGATGTACTCCCCGCTGCTTCGAAACTGCAATGGCTAGAGCTAGCCTTATGGAGTCCATATTTTCCACTTGTGCAAAGGTTTCATTGTAGTCAATACCATGTACTTGTGAGTATCCCTTGACTACCAATATTTCCTTATATTTCAAAGGTGAACCATCAGCAGCAAACATAGTCTTGAAGACCCACTTACACTGAACTAGCTTCCTCCCTGGGGGGAGATCAAACAGTTCCCAAGTGTTGTTCTTCTGGAGAGAGCTGAATTCTTCTTGCATGGATTTTTTCCATATCGAATCATATAAAGCATCTTCATATGTTTGTGGATATGATTCAACCATAATATAGAAATTCTCAGCAAATAGAGGATCTTTCACACAAAGGGCACTCTCAAATTGAGATCTAGTCCTCCTAGTGTCATTAGGATTTCCTGCTAGTTCCCCAGCTGCATGAATGGTATTTTCTGCCCATTTTGGTCTTATAGGAATTTTGGTATCTGCAATTAAATCTTCATTATCAGACATATCAGAATCAGCAAACTCATTAGTCTCTTCACTTACAGTCAATGGTTCTAGTAATGAAGAGGACTCTCCAACTTCAACTGCTACTAAAGGCTCTTCTTCGAATTGAACACTTATTTCAATGAAAGATTTGTTAGTGATAAATTTTATCAGGTTGTACCCTTTTTAATATTAAGAATACCCAAAAAATAGGAACTCTTGGCTTTGGGGATGCAAATCCTTCCTCTTTTCAATTGGAATTCTAGCCCAAGCCTTTGAGACAAAAATTCTTAAAGGGTCACATCTGGTTTGTGCCCACTCCAAGATTTGAAAGGAGTAATACCATCAAGATACCTATGAGGCACCCTATTCTGGATGTAGGATGCACATTTTATAGCCTCAACCAAAAACTTTAGTGGAAAAGTCTTAGCCTCCATCATGCAAGTTGCCATCTCCTTCAGTGATCTGTTCTTTCTTTCAGCAACACCATTTTGCTGTAGTGTATAAGGGATTGAATGTTCAATCTAGATACCTGCATATTTGCAATTCTAAATGAATCAGACTTGACATATTCACCATGATTGTCAGATCTAAGGATCTTGAGTCTCCTCCTAGACAGGTTCTCAACCAAGGCTCTATAGACTTTGAAAAGGTCAAAAACTTCAGACTTATGTTGTAGGAAGTAAAACCAACAATACCTAGAAAAGTCATCTATGAAAGTGAGTGCATATTTGGATTGAATCATGTACATATGAGGGAATGGACCAGAAATGTCACTGTGGATCAACTCAAGGGGTGCAAAGGTTCTCTCATGACTAGCTCTCTCATACTTGTGCTCTGCGTGTTTTCCTAGGATACAACTTTGACAGACTCATTTAGAAAAATTGATATTTTGTAAACCTATGACCATATCTTTGTCACTCAAATAAAAAAGACACTTGTAGTTAAGATGGAAAAATCTTTCATGACAAATCTTGATTTCTTCATTAGAATGAATGAGAAAAGTAGAGGGGTTTGAGTAGGGTAGAAAATGGGAAAACTTGTATACCTTCGAAGTGTGATCAAAAACACCTTTTGCTATGACTTTATCATTCAAAATGTCAGTGATTTCAAATTATTCAAGGGAGAAGATGACCTTCTTTGGAGA
>LPNX010094703.1:0-17976 GCA_001517045.1 Pseudotsuga menziesii
AGAAAGCACATGATCTTTGACATTAGGAACATAATTTTCATGAATATTTTCAAAATATTTTTCACCCTTCAAATTTTCTTTACGGTGGGGGAATAGAAACACCGTTACTTTACTAACCAACCAAGCACCCATGTGCTATCCTTAGAAGCAGGGTTATCTTTAGCTAGTGTGTTTATGACACCAAAGTGTGTTTATGACACTAAAGTTTTTGTGCAAGATGGTAATGTGAGTTAGTGTTCAGATACCTACGTATATGCATCTTTTTCTAGTATACTTGATGTGATAAAAACTTGTCGTCCTTCTTAGTGACCCATACATCCAGAAAAGACATGCAACTATATTCATCAATTTCCCTAGTTGATTTTATGTATTTATATTTCCTATTGGGATCATCTTCTCTGATTAACTTAACTACTAAAGGGGATGTACAATAATGATCTCACAAGAAATGGTATACCAATCTGACATCTTAGAAAAAATAAAGATAACCCTGCTTCAATGGGTGCTTAGTTGGTTAGTAAAGTAAGGGTGTTTCTATTCCCCCACCGTAAAGAAAATTTGAAGGGTGAAAAATATTTTGAAAATATTCATGAAAATTATGTTCCTAATGTCAAAGATCATGTGGTTTCTACGTTTGTGACTAAATAAAATGAAGTTAGGGTAGTTCCAAACACTTCTTTGCATCAGAATTCCATTCTAAAGAAGAAAAGAAAGCCCTTGAATAAACATAATGAAAGGTTATCAACTCTACCAGAGAGATTAAATAATCAAATAAAGATAAATATATGCACGGAAGAAGAAAATGTTCTTGAATTATTATCTAGAGTAGATCATCGAAAGAAAATGACACAAATCAGAGGAAGGAAACTGTGTTTGCCACCAAAGGCTGATAAATATCGATTGTGAATTGAAGAAACATACGTTAATGAATACTATTCACATAATGGATCATGCAAGCTACTATGAATTTCAAAACCTATGTTAATGATTACTAATCACTTCCTTTGATGAATGTCAATGCCATATTAAAAAAAATGGTGCTAGAACCTGCACTGTAACAGGTGAATTAACTAGATATGGACATTCCCTTATGCCTCTGGAAATTGCCAAAGACCTTGAAAGAAGTTATATAAAGAACTAATCTATGTGGAACAGAGCCCCAACAAAAAAAAGAATTATGTGGCATTTTTAATCAGAGGATTAACCGCAAGAATACTTGGAGATGTAAGTACGATTAATGAAACTCTAACCTAGCATCACCACCGGAGCTCAGGAAAGAATATTGAATGCAACAAAATGTAGGACCTATGCTTGAGTCAAATGATTTGAATGTAGATGATTTTTTTAAATCCCATATTTACCTAAAGAAAAAGAAATAGACCAGACAGTGTACCAGTTGGAACCAGAAGGGACTATAGAGAATTCTATAAAAATACCAAATATATGTAGCAGTGGACAGTCAATAAGAAGATTATTAAGCCCACTCACATAAGCTAAACGTATTTTTTAGCTAAACACATGTTTTCATATCCCATGCATTTGCCTATTATAGAACTATTCCCTTCTAAACCCGTAGCCTCTTTTTATAATATTTTTAACACAAGCACCTCGACCGAGGTCCATACCTCGACCGAGGTATTTATTAACCCTCGGTCGAGGTATTAAAACCTTGACCGAGGGTTAGGAAATACCTTGGTCGAGGGCTGAAAAAAACCTCGGTCGAGGGCTTGATAAAAGCTCGGTCGAGATATTAAAACCTCGGTCGAGGGCTTGTTAAACCCTCGACCGAGGTACGTTTTTCTGTTTTTGCTGAAATGTGCTTGCCCAAAAGTGTTACCTAGGTCCGTGGATTCACCCACTATTGAGCCGCAAAAACACCACATTTTATTCATCTTTTACATACCATTTGTCACCTTATTCCTATCTTATCCTTCTATAAAATCATTAATATCCACCACTTTCATAATAAATATGGGTTTATATTACCATTTTCCAAATCATTTATTTTTGGATATTTTGAGTGAATTTGTGGTTCATTATTGATAAAAATAACATATTTTTATTATAGTTTAAAGTTGGATGAGTTTGGTGATACTTACAGGTGTATTTGAAGACTTTAACAAGCTAAAAAATCACTACCTAGCTTCAAATTCGAATTTCATCTTCAAGATGTTGGCTAATTTCAAGGAGAAGATCACGAAAATGTGGAGAGAATATCTCATCCAATATTTGTTGAGGATTTGAAGGGATGAGTTGTAGATTTGTTGAGGATTTTGAGGGATAAGTTGAGATAATAGTGGATCTGTAATTATGATCAGTTATCTTGAATTTGTGTATAAATAGGAGGGCTCTCTCCTCATTTTGGTTAGAGGCATCTCTAGTGGTTTGGGAGTAGAGAATAGTTCAGAGTTAGTCATAGAATAGATTCTTGATTGTTATGTAATGGAGATGATGGTTCATGCACATCCTTTGACTCTCTTATGTTAGTTTGAATTTATTTCTTATGAATTGTTAATATAGATTTTCAGTTATGTCTTGCTTATGAATTGATAGTATTGATTTTATGTGAGCTCACTAGTTAATGTTGACTGCTTTATATCAATTTATTTTATGCAATTGCATGTTTTCTACAATTAAATTTATTTCCATACAATTTCCTATTTTCATAGATTAGTTTCAATTTTAGTCACTTAGATTAAGTTAGCAATACTCTGCCCCTGCATATATTTTGTTTGTACCTCACAAGTTTATGCTCTCTCCAGGTTGACAATTAAATCATTGGATATATATGTTATAAATTGTTTAATATTTTTCCCAACATTTTGGCACCATTGCCGAGGAGGTTCTAAAAGGGATCAGAGTTTAGATAGGTAGATATATTACTTTTACATTACACATCAAGGGGGAGGGTAAAACAGTAATACGTAAGGACAACTTCACTATGAAATTTCCAGGATTTCCATGGTGTAACATCTAAACACATCCACTATAGTGGGGTGCCCCAAAGCCTTATTGTTCCTTTGTTATTTCTACAAGCGTGTTTATTTTTCTGCAAAGTGTTTTTTATTTTATTTTCTACAAATGCGAGTTTGTTTTTATGCAAGTTTTCTTTTACATTTTTATAGTTTTGATTGCTTTCATTTTTGGGCGCCTTTATTTCATACTAAATTGCTTCTAACTTTGTATCTGTTCAGTCTTTGTTTTGTACAGATTTTTGTGCACCTTTTTATTTCTGTTTTTGCACTCATTTTGTGTTATTGTTTTTGTGTTTGTCGTGTACTTGTTTTTTTTCTAGTACTTGATTTGATTCTAGTAAAATGATTTTAGGATGAGCATAAGCTTAGAGCAGCTCATTAAAATCTTTGCAAAATCCAGGATCTCCTTTTTTCAAGAAGATGATATCTTGATAGCAGCTAAAGATGTAATTACTCCTCCTGAAGCAAACAAGGAAGAATCAGTGTTTGAAGAATCGTGCATATCAGATGAAGAACACTTGTTCAAACTGGAGATTGAAGAAGGGATCCCAGGTGATCATCATGCAAACAAATGCTGCATCGAGCAATGTTTTCAAATAAGTACTAGGTTAGATTGGTTTTGTTTTCACTTTTATTTTATTAGTTTTCATTTTTAGTATTTAATTTTTCACATTCCAGCATATTCTCGATCTAGTTTTTCAAAATTAAATCTTGATCTTTGTTTACTTCTGTTACATAGGTGGTTACATTAGCAATTTCATTATACTTAGATACTCGTAAATTTCTAATTCAATTAGATTAGGTAGGTTTTAGTTTTCATTTTATTGTTACTCTATGATTTTTGTTTAAGAAATTTTCATATTTATTTTTGATAATTTTTAATTTTTCTAATTTTGTAATGAGAATAAAAAACAAATTTGTGTTAAATTAATTTCTAAGTTTTAAGTTTTCTGAGAATTTTTATAAATAAATTATAAATAAAAACTGCAATTTTAAATTTCATGAAATTTTCATTTAAAAAAAAAAAACCTTTCTGGTTTTGATAGAAATTAATTTTTTATTTAAGAGTTATTTTCTAGAAGTAATCTAAAATATAAATATTATAAAAAATAAAGTAATAAAATAATAAAATTTACCATAAAAATTATTTTGAATCCTTTACTATATAGAATATAAAAAATGTTTTTTGTTTTGTTTTAAGTTTTCTAGCTTTAAGTTTAAGTTTTAGTTTTCCAAAATTAATTAGAAATAGATTGTAAAAATTTAACTAGACATGCAAACATTAATATATANGATTTTCTCTAGTCCAAACCAAAACCTAAACCTGCAAACATAATATAAAAAAAATACATTAAAAAATAAAATTACAAAACATATAAATAAAAAAATTATATAAAACAAAACCTACATAAACAAATAAACGTTAACATGGTGTATATATATATATATATATATATTAAAATAAAAACTTGAAAAATAAAATAAAACATAAAACCTGAAAAAAAAAAATACAGTTGTAAATCTTTTTACATTTTAGTCCTCCATACAAAACCTGCAAACAGTCTTTCAAAGGATTTATCTTTTCAGCCCTCCATGTAGAAAGTGTAAATGACCCATCGTCCAGCCTATCTTTTGATTTGTGCAAAAACCTATCTTTTGATCAAAACCTGCTATGAAAGCTCGGCTTCGATCTGCTGATATGTAACTGAGTCCAGGGATACAACCAGATTTGGGTTCACCCAGCCTTGCTTATGAGTCTCGATCCAGAAACTGTCCTGCGCATAATAGAAGAAAAATGATATTGTGCCTTATTTTCTCCTGTCTTCTGGCCGTGATTTGCATGCCTAACAGAAGATAGGATCCTCTATGTTCCTTTTTATGGATTGTTAACAGCCAGTTATATCTTTAGGTGATTTAATCCAGCGACTGAACTGGCGAATTTCCTGCCAGTAGTTACAGGGTTATAGGTATTTTGGCTTAAAGATGAAGGCTACTCACCCTCTCCGTGGCGGCTTTGCTTTGATTGTTGCTAACTCTTGTATAAGGTGCCAATAAACTGAGAACGAGCTACAGACTTCGATAAAATTATGAGCACAAAGTATTCTTAATCTGGTGATTGAATCGCAAGATATAATGATAATAAAATAACAGACTTCCCTTTCACTCTGAAGAATCTTGGAGCGGTAACTTTCACAAGGGATCTGAGATCTTTTGATGCGAACTGATAGTTCCTTAAACCCTGCATTCCATGATTGGCAATCGTAGTTCCCCTTCCGTAATTATTGCAATGAATCACTCCTTTCTATTATTGTTGGCTCTCCAAGCTGAAGCTTAACTTCCTCGTTTTCTCCTTTTGCGGATTGGTGAACAGCTGGTGACTTCTGATATTAAAATCACTTAACTGCTTTCATATCCTCCAAAATGTGGCAAGCAGATAAATAATCTAGTTTGCATGAGTCAAATAATGATAACGTGGCTTGCTCAAATAACTTGGCGGTGAATTTATATAGTGGATTCTTCTTAATTTGATTAAATTGATGGATCTGATCTCTTTAACAAGATTCTTGGCTAAATTGTAGGCATATAAATTTTAGGTTGAATAAGACATGACCATTTACTTTTACCATCTTTATGATATAAACTGAAATGATAGACTACAAGCTCATAAAATTTCTTTGTCAGTTGGGGAAATGCTTTCATCAATTCTGAAATCATCAAATCTTGGCAGCGATTTCAGTATGCTAATAACAACAATGTCACCATTGATCTTCCATAATTCGTGTGAGTAGATGGTCTTCTCTTTGACACGGAGATTCATTTATGTGAAGACACGATATGAATATGCTTCAATAATATGTTATCCCTTCTATCCCATGCATAATACCCTTGCCAAAACTCCATACTAGATTGATAATTTGTTCAAAAATTAGGCTCAAAAGCTATATAGGAATAAACTTTATGTGCTGTAAAAATTCATTCAACCATCGTTGCATTATCTCATAATATTGGACTCAAACATCATTGTATTATATCCACATATAATACTTCCAAGCGCTGAACTCAGGGGATAATACTTATATCTTATCCTAATCCTTGCTTAACAACTTACCAAAAAAATGGAAATCAGTTATCCAGCGTTCAGGAATTCCATTCAACGATGAGCACGTTTCCATATAATTGCTTCCAATACACCCAGGTTTGTTGCATTCCACACAGGTTCATTTATTTTGAAGAACCGTTCATTCCGATGATCGCTCCTTGTGAATGGCATCAGTTAAAATGGTAATTAATTTGATTCGATATGCAATGCCATTAAATGAACCAGCATGACGTTGATGCCATGTAATAAGTGTTTTAAGGATTTTATTTCCATAAAGTTTTTTTATTGTCTTTAATACGTTTGTTTTATTCAGGCAAGGATTATTTTTGGATAAATCATTTTGTTTTCAAATAATCATATTATAATTGTTGTAATATAAATGACATTGTTTAAATATATGTTTTGTTTTATTTTAAATAATCGTTTTAAATTCTTAAAACAAATTTTCATTTATAATTTCAAATTATAACTTTTTAATGTATCATTTTTTTATAATTATTTGTCTGTTTGAATTTAAAACAATGCTATTAAGCACAAATACAGTGACTAAAAACTACACTACAGAGTTTTAGGCCATAAAACAAAAAAAAAACTTAAATATTGGGAAAAACAGAGTTTTAGGCATCTTGTTGTTACATGTAAAGCATATATTGTTATTGTACTTAAACAGAAGATAACTATGTACATTTGAAGATAACTATGTACATTTGCTTAAGCTATTGCCATCAATGTTCATGAATTTTTGAGCTGGTTTCGAATAGATATTGAATCACAGATTAGCCCTGAGACGATATTATTTGCAGGATAGGGTTTAAATAAATAAATGATAAGGGCCTCCTTTAAGTTATTTTTATTTTGTTCTCATTTAAATTATATATCATGAATTTTTAAATAACTTTATTTATAAAATTTAATAAAATTTAAATAATTTTGTTTAAGTTTATGGAGTGCAAAACAAATAGTAAATAAATATATATGGTTAAAACACTTCTGGTTATAGTCACTAGTTAAAATTTATAAATAGAAGTTTAAAAAAACTAATGTCTAAATATGAAACTAAATAAAACTTAAATAAATATAATAAAAAAACCCATAAAAATAAAATATAACAATTGTAAAAAATTGCAAATAAACTTGGAATAAGAAGTTTACTATATAAAATTAGATTAACATAATTTAATTTTAGGTTAATACGTATATAACAATAAAAAAATAATAATATAAATAATTAAAATACACAAAAACAATAAAAAATAATTTTTTTTTAGGTCAAACATAAATTAATAAAATTAATATGCGTTTTTGAAATAGAAGGCTTAGCTGCTGTCGCAGCCAAGCCTTCTTCTTGATTTTTATTTTTGCATAGTGGGACCTAGCACATCTTCCATTTGGGGGAGGTGGGCAGATATGCGTTTGTTTGAAACTGCTAAACTTATCATAGAAATCGCTTGTTTGCACACTCTTCTCTATTCTAAGATAGTATGTTTTTAGAGGGGTTGACCCTCTCTCTCCGTTGCTCAATCATTACATAAAGATGCACTTATTTTAAAAAGTATTTGTTAATAAAAAATATCATAAAATTTTAAATTTTAAACGAACTTAGAATTTTCTCAAAATTTTATGATTGCTGGGCTAACTTGTTTTTCACAAGTCACTCAGAAACAAGTTTTGACAAGAAGGGTTTCTACTTTTAGGTATAATTCCATTTTTATTTATTCACTTTAAATTTTTATTAAGCATATATTTTCCTATATTTTCAATGCTCTAAGAAGTTTGTTGCAAGGAAATGCTAACCTTTGTTACAGATTCAAAGATAAACGAATGGCATTTCCATAATCACAGAAAATTTTCAGAAAAATGTTCCATTGAAAGCTCGAAGGGGTTGAGTTTTCTCTTGAGTATGTCATGACATTTGCTGCCACAAAGAAGCATTTCGGAAACTAATTACACTATGTCATGATTACTTATCCTTTTTCCTTCCAAGCGTATTCGTCATCTATGTTAGAGTCTACTTTTTCACTACCTTATACATCATGATTTCCTGCATGTATACATTTCTGAGTCACACAAATTTTTCCTTATTTCTAGTTTATCTTTTTTCTTATGAATAAAACCATTCAGCTTCCTTTCCATGACTACATTGTTTGTTATCCCTGTCATAAAAACTGTTTGACCATGACATTTTTTATCTATTGTCCTACCACTCATTATGTACAACTCGTGTTGACTGATGTGGGATTCCTTAAGGCCCACCTTTCAACAAGTCTTTCTCCATTGACCTCAGCACATTATCTAGGATAGAGACTAGAGTTCATTTCTAGTACCTTGAGGCTTGCATGCCTTAATGGCAAGTTCTCTCTCTGACAATCATGGGAATACATCAATGTCCCTTGATCGTTAGATCTTGCAAGTGGCTCGACATCAGCTCATCTATTCACACTTCACATGATGTACTTAGGTACCTTGGCACTCATTGACATCAATGGTGAGATTGTCTCGCATTGGTTAACGACATTCATCAATGGTCAGTACTCCAATGACTTCTTTCCATGTTCGACATCGACACATTTATTTGCATGGTAAGAATTGTACTATCGGGTTTTGTAGTAGGTAAATACTATATACTTTGCATGACTCCATCAACAGTTTTACAGTAGCATACTTCAGCCATATGAGAGTACCACGGTTCTACTTTCAACTCTCATCTTCTACTTCATCCAACCAAGCAACAATTCAGTTTCTTTCACTTCACATTCTATGATCCACCAGCATCCACATCTCTATTGCATAGTTTATCAACTTTTTGGGTAAAGTGGAGGTATGTTGTTTTCTAATATTTAACCATGTAATTCCTTAAATGCTAGAAAATGAATGAATTTGAAAAATTCCCTCACTACATTCTCTTTCTCATTTTCGTAAACTTAATACATATTAAGTTGGGGGAGACTATTCACTACCATTTTACATATTCATCATCTCATTTACCATTTACCAACATGTATTTCCTAAACTATGCTTTGTTACACATTGAATAAAAAACTATGCTATGTATATTGGCATGATTCATAATATGAAGAAAAGGGATTTCTAATATACATTGATGGTTCATCATTTCTAATGCATAAATCCTATGTGTTGTAGCAATAACACAAGTAAAACAAGCGAATGTTGTTAACACAAGAACCAACATTTGTTATACTTATGGTTGTCACACAATAACAAACCATAAGAAAAATTGTTGCCACTCATGCATTTCCAATAATGGAATGATTTACTGTTACATACCATCATCATGTAAAGCCCAGCTGCAAAGCCAAAAGTTAAAAACAAAATCAATGCATAGTTGCATGAGGACATGCAAACAGTCAAGTTGGGGGGTATGTTGAGCCGCAAAAACACCACATTTTATTCATCTTTTACATACCATTTGTCACCTTATTCCTATCTTATCCTTCCATAAAATCATTAATATCCACCACTTTCATAATAAATATGGGTTTATATTACCATTTTTCAAATCATTTATTTTTGGGTATTTTGAGTGAATTTGTGGTTAATTATTGAGAAAAATAACATATTTTCATTATACTTTAAAGTTGAATGAGTTTGGTGATACTTACAGGTATATTTGAAGACTTTAACAAGCTCAAAAATCACTACCTAGCTTCAAATTCAAATTTCATCTTCAATATGTGGGATAATTTCAAGGAGAAGATCATGGAAATGTGGAGAGAATATCTCATCCAATTTTTGTTGAGGATTTGAAGGGATGAGTTGTAGATTTGTTGAGGATTTTGAGGGATAAGTTGAGAGAATAGTGGATCTATAATTACAATCAATTATCTTGAATTTATGTATAAATAGGAGGGCTCTCTCCTCATTTTGGTTAGAGGCCTCTCTAATAGTTTGGGAGTAGAGAATAGTTCATAGTTAGTCATAGAATAGATTCTTGATTGTTATGTAATGGAGATGATGCTTCATGCACATCCTTTGACTCTCTTATGTTAGTTTGAATTTCTTTTTTATGAATTGATAATATAGATTTTCAGTTATGTCTTGCTTATGAATTGATAGTATTGATTTTATGTGAGCTCACCAGTTAATGTTGATTGTTTTATATCAGTTTATTTTATGAAATTTCATGTTTTCTGCAACTAAATTTATTTCCATACAATTTCCTATTTTCATAGATTAGTTTCAATTTCAGTCACTTAGATTAAGTTAGCAATACTCTGCCCCTGCATATATTTTGTTTGTACCTCACAAGTTTATGCTCTCTCCAGGTTGACAATTAAATCATTGGATATATATGTTATAAATTGTTTAATATTTTCCCTAACAATCACATGTACAATCAAGGGACCTCTAATTCTAATAAGGAAATCAGAATGATGTCCTCATAAACCATTAATTTAAATACTCGTAGTCAGTCATACGACAAGCCAATAGAGAAGAAGGATGAAAATCCTTCTTCCAAGAAAGTTCCTTCCACTAGTTCTCCTCCATCTTCGTCTAATGGGCCTCTCACCATTGAGAAACCTAATATCGATTTAATTTTACGCCCGCCTAAGAGTACCCTTAGGGAGGATTTTTTTAATCCCAATGCCCGAGCTGCACAATTCTACAATGTTGTTGAATATTTGGCTCAGGAACCTTGTGCGATCTCTACCCTTGAGGTACTCCAAAGCTTTCCAATGCAGCGTAAAAACCTGACCACTTTGGGGGGATTAGAACCAGATAACACCAACCTAATCCATTTCAATGTGGAGAACTATAAATCCATACTACCCCACCAACTTGCATTTCAAATTGCAACTAGATTAGTTGGGAGAAAGGTCCATCGGACCGTTTTGGATGAGGGAGCTTCAACCACAGTTTTGTCTGTATCCTATTAGAGGGCCATTGGTTCTCTCAAACTCACAAAGTCACCTACAACCCTAAAATATTTTGATGGACGAGGTTTCCAACCTCATGGTCTGTTACCAACCCTTTCAGTTGAGCTTGGGCAAGACTGTTTCCATTCAGGTGGAAGTGCTCGATGCCTCGTTGGATTAACATCTTATATTAGGGAGAAATTGGTTCTATGTTATGACTTTCGTCGCTTCGACAGTCTTTCAAACTCTCAAATTTCCTGATTTAGGAAATATTTCAACTTTCGATCAACTTGAATTTTGTTCACCAGATGTTGCTACTCCCGCCGCAAATAACATTCCTATGCTAGGTCAGTCCCCTCCTCCTTATCAGTTGATTGGGGTAGGTATTCTGAAGGATTCAACCCTCATGGGATTGTTTCCCTCAGCCCCTACTAGTACAGAAGTGGCAACCGTGAACATCATTTCCATGACTAGCTATAGTCCTAAAGGAAAAGAAGTTGTTGATTCATCCTCTCTTGGCCCTTATGAAGCACTTTATGATGTTGTTCAACTTGCTTTCGATGTCCATTATGATGATCTTCATCTAGTGGCTTTAGATCCTTATCGCCTTCCCTACTAGATAGAACCCTCTCTTCCCACTCTAGACTATCTCACACAAACCTTTCCATCAGACGAGTCCATCATCGAGATCATGAGTGCGAATGAACCCATGTGGGAAGATCACCATCATCGATATTCTTTTCTCCCCAACGCCAGTTCGGTAGAATTTGACCTAGTATCTCTTATTAGTACTGATATTGTCAGCGATCCGCAAACACCTTTATTGTTTCAAGACACAAATTCCAAAGGAAATCTTTGCAACATCACTAAGACAACCCCGATTGATATATCATACAAGCCCAGAACTGTTGAGCACGTTCATGTAGGCCAGAACTGCTTGACAGAGGAAACCGAAAGTTATAGAGCCCTTTTCAAAGAATTCTGTGATATTTTTTCCTGGATGTATGAGGAGATGCATGGGATCAATCCGTCAATTTTTGTACACGAGATTAGAACTTATCCCACAGAAAAACTTGTACGATAAAAATTACGTCAAGTCCATCCTAGGAAGGACGCAGCTGTTAAAGTTGAAGTGGAAAAAATTCTGAAGGTGGGGTTTATTTATCTCGTACCCCTAATAGAATGGGTATCTATTATTGTCCCTATGGCTAAGAAGCAGGGCACTATTAGAGTCTGTATCAATTTTTTAGACTTAAATAAGGCTTATCGTAAGGACAATTTCCCTACTCCACACATTGATAAGATCATCGATAACGGTGCTAGAAGCGTCATCTTTTCTTTTATGGATGGATTTTCTGGCTACAATCAGATAGAGATTTTGCTCACCGATCAGCATAAAAATACATTCATTTTCCCATGGGGAACCTTCACATATTGGAAGTTACCTTTTGTTCTGAAAAATTTCTGAGCTACATTCCAGCGAGCCATGTCCTATGCCTTTCACGATATCAAGCACATCATGGAGCCGTACCTTGACGATCTCCCTACTCATTCACACCAATAGGAGGACCATCTAGGGCACCTTAATACTTTATGCTATATGTTGCTACCTCCACTACTACCATTGGAATGTTTCTGGCGTAGGAAAATCCCAACGGCCAATAACACATGATATATTACCTAAGTAAGAGTCTCATTGACTTTGAAACCCATTACTTGCATGTGGAGAA
The DNA here is from genome assembly GCA_001517045.1 of Pseudotsuga menziesii. NCBI lineage: Eukaryota > Viridiplantae > Streptophyta > Pinopsida > Pinales > Pinaceae > Pseudotsuga > Pseudotsuga menziesii. The sequence continues at coordinate 12,680 of LPNX010094703.1, forward strand.
GTTATCTTTGGCTACGGTCATTTTTGTACAAAATTTTCATCGTTACATTCTACTTCGTACCATAACTGTACTCGTGAATCAAAACCCCACGTACTACATTCTGACTCTTCAGGTACTAGGGAAAAATACTCCCGTTGGATTGTTATCTTACAGGAATTCAATCTTGAGTTTTCTAAGTCTACTTTGAAGAAATCCTTGGTTTTCACGGAGTTGATGTGTGACCTTCCCTGTTCTTTGACCAAAGTTGATCCCAATGATTCATTCCCGGATGATTTTTTGTTCTTAATAAGCACAACTGATCCATGGTATGGAGGTTTGATCATATATCTCTAGACTCATATATTTTAACATGACATATCCCATGACTATCATCATCGTATCCGTCACCACGCAAAGTACTATCTCATTTTCAATGATACATTGTACCGATGTGGTATCTATTCCATCCTCCGACAATTCCTTACACATGAAGAGGATGAATAGGTTTTGAATGACTTCCACTCTAGAGCGTGTGGAGGTCATCTTTCTGGGATGGCTACAGCCTAGAAAATCCTTCGTGTTAGGTATTTTTGGCCTTAGATCTTTAAATATTTCCATGAAGCGGTTAAGAAATGGCCACCTTGTCAACACTTTTATCCAAAAAGGTGCACCCACCCTACTCCTTTACACCCCGTCATTGCAGTTGGACCTTTTACCAAGTGGGGTATTGATTTTATGCGTTGTAATCCTACCTCATCCAGGGGGCATGGTTACATCATCATAGCCATCGATTACTTTACAAAATGGGCTGAGGAAATGCTTACATATGCAGAGGATGGTAAGAATACCGCCCTCTTTTTATTTAACCATGTGATAGCTAGGTTTGGAGTTCCGCAAGCTACAGTCACTAACCGCGGATCTCATTTCCGTAATTAGATGATGGCTGAGCTGAGTGCTAAGTTGGGTTTTCACCATGAAAACTCAACTCCATATTACCCACAGGCTAATGGTCAGGTAGAGGCCCTTAACAAGGTTTTGAAAACCATGCTATGTAGGATGGTTGGAGATCACAAATCCAACTGGCACTTGACTCTCTTCTCTGCACTTTGGGTTTATAGGACTTCAATAAAAACAACAATTGGTTTCATACCTTTTTAATTTGTCTACAAACTAGAAGTTGTCCTCTCTATCGAGTGTCAAATTTCGTCACTTAAACTTGCAGTAGAACTTCCCCCAAACACTTTCACCGAGGAAGAGATATTTTTGTACTTGACCAACCTTGATGAAAGTAGAAGAGATGCTACTTTGGTTAAAGAGGCACACAAAAAATGAGTTAAGGCACATGAGGGTGCACATGTTCTAGGTTAACCAAGATAGAGCATTGGTGTGTGTGTGATTGGCCCAAAATAACTAGTTAACTTGCTAGACCAATTTCCCTAAGTCTAAACTATAAATATCAATGCATAAAAGCAAATCAAATAGTCTAAGGTCTAAAATAAGGTACTAAGGATGGATTACTTCTCTAACACTATCTATGTCTCTTTCATTGTCTATGTGTCAACCTATACATGCCTCAAATATATCTTTCAAGAATGCCCAGAAACATTCACTCATATAATTTATTTGTATCTTCAAACCCTTATATTATAGTAATTTCAAAACTCTAGCATATTCTAAGATAATCACCATGATTTATTCCAAGATCATCACCATAATCATCATAACATAATTATTCAATATCAACAAATAAAATCTCTAACTCAATATCCATACCATTTTCAAGACAACAAGATGGACCCTAGTTCATGAGCGGCATGACCATCACAAGAGAGGCCCATGTATAAGAACCATACATTTTACAATACGAAGAAACAATAAATAAAACCTTCATCAAAATAAACTCAATATAATGTCATCACATATCCCTTACAATAAGCTTCCCAATGATCTAAGAAGTTCATGGTTCTAAAACTGTATGAGAAAATTAAGTCAATTTTATCAATCATCACTAAAGAAAAAAAGATGATCCTAAAACTTTCCACACTGGCTCTTCCACAAATTTTTTCACTTTCTCCTTAGAGTTCTCCAAGAGAGAGAGAGAGTATTACTGGAAATATGTGGTCAATGCTGACAAAACATTATTTCCCTAGTATATATAATATAGATCTAGAACAAAATAGAAACAAACATGAAAACCTTTTCCTAGATCTAGTAGGATGACTTGATTGGAATTGTTGACACTATTTCTCAACATTATACTTTTTATATGGAAAGGTGTCAAAAGTTAAAAAAAGAAAAGAGAAAAATACTTAAAGATTTCAAATACTAAGGTATATATGATTAAAAACAAAGGAAATTTATTTTTCCATGTGGATATATCCCAGATTTATGATAGGACTAAGAGAGGAAGTAAAAAGTGTCGAAGGGAAATACATGTAGAGTGCACACATAATAGTGGGACCCAGTTATGATGTCAAGAATAGGGGTGGCTTGATCAGATGGCAGGCATTTGGTTAGGATGTGATCGACGAATGATAGCTTATCAAGAGCACACAATAGTGCGAGAGATAAAGGAGGAAAGTGGCAGCGGAATTTAGACCACCCTCCACGTGGTGTAATTTGGTGAGATCCACTGGGGAAAGTGGTAAAGGGAAAAGCACTTCCCAAGGTTTCTGAAACCTGTTATTCACATAAATATAAAATATCATTAGTTATTGCAAAAAGGTTTACTTTTTCGTGGCATAGAGGTAAAAGTAAGCCATCGACAGTGCACGATTCTACGGTTCAGGTTGTTTTCCGAAGGTCAACCGTGGTTTTTTCGCCACTTCCCAGGTAGTTCTAACACACTATTTCCTACTGGGTTTATGCCATGGAAGAGGATTCAAGTTCAGTTTCCCTTTGCAAGTTCATGGATAGAAAAGAAGAGGTTATAGTTGATAGAGAAGGATATGTATTCAATCCATTTCTCTTTGTGTGCAACATTTCTCAATCCAAAGAACAACTATGGAGTTTTAAGTCATGGGGAAGAGATGTTTTGAATGTGTGGAATTATTGCCTGTATTATTTCTCTGTTGAACAAACCTTGTATTACCCGAAATTCGTAGAGTGGTGTGTGTTGTCGCCTTTCACACACCTAGGGGGGAAATGGCAGAAATATTCAAGCCACTCGGTGTGTCCTTGGGGGCAAGTCTCGAGTCAAGGATGTCACCTTGTTCTTGACTCCTCCATTTAGGAAAACTCCTAACGAAGCCAAGGGGGCTAGACCCTATGAGTTACTAAGGCTGGTTACTTAGATGGTGATGGTATTAAATGAGTAAGTTTTTTAGGAGTTTTGACAAATGAATTTGACACAAGATATTTGCAAGATTTGTTATACCACAACAACATAGAAATCAAAACTTGATAAGCAATAATGCGGAAACATATGATAACATCAAAATAGATCAGTGCCAATAATGGAGTCAACAAATGAGATTGTTGTTGAAATACAAATGGGTGTTGCAAGTTCTCTTGGTCAAATTTTAAGTTAATGTATGATGAGTTGATTAAATTAGGCGGGGGGACTTCAGATATACCCAGGGGGTACTTGGAGTATGTCCAAAAATAACAACCGCTACGGCTACCTGCAAGGAATGAGTGGGCTAAACGGAGTCTCTAAGACTATGTTTATAATACACCCGCTAGGGTGTAACAGAGATCGGCACCTTGAGGTCACTGTCCAGTAGTTCCCACTTCCTTTGGGTACTTTGCCCCCGTTTACAGTTTGACCGAGGCGTTGGATTTTTGCCTGAGGTGGTTAATTGAGGAAAGTGAATCCTAATTATTCTAGTGACTCGCATTGGTTTTTATGTAGCTTGACTGATCAGATGAACCACAACCAAGTACAGAGAGCATACACACAGGAGTCTTGTCAATTTTTTTAAGATTTTAAGTTGTGTTCTTTGTTAAAAAAAAGAACCTCTAGGAATCTCTTTCAATCCAAGTGGACCTCAATCGAGAAAGAGAGGAGGGGTTAATTTTAGATGATAACAAATAAAAATAAAACAAACATCAAACACAACTCACAGGTTATCTAATTAGTCCTACCACACATCTCTTTCCCCTTTAGGATCAATCAGGAAGTCATGGGGTAAGTAGTATGATTACTTTGAATTTGTAAAAGATATTGAAATTCTTAGGATTCAAAGTATACAATGCTTCAATACAAGACAAAACTAGAAAAAAGTGAAAAAGTGTAAAAATCACAAAACGTAGGATCCCCCCTCGGGGGATGGGGAGCAGGCTCGAAAGAGCCTACTCGAAGTAATTATTTTTATTATTAAGAGTTACAAATATCAGCAAATTAATTGAAAAATAATGCTTGGTTCTTATACCGAACGAACCCAAGGGCTTACAAAGTACAACAATAATGAGTACGGAAGATGGGGAGACCCCTGGAGGGGGTTCGAATGGCCAAAAAATCGCTTTTTGGATAGCACTTCCTCCTCTTTTCAGATGGACCTGCTAAAAACTAGAAAGATTTAATTAGTGGAAAGTGCCCAAAAACACTTTAAAAGTGTCTTTGGACAACCCCCAAAAAACTATCGAAAAATACTAAGTTAAAGTACTTTTTAAGAAAAGACAAAATAACTCAAGAGGACAAGTCCTCTTTTGGCTAGCTTTCCGGAAGCCAATGCAATGTGCACTTTAGATGCTGGATTTAAATTTTAATAAAGAAATACAATTCACTTTAAACAAGCTTTTGAGTTGGCTTAAAACTACTTATAAAAAATGAAAGACTTTTACTGCTAGATCTAGTTTTTTAAAGAGAAAGGACTTGAATCTTTTTCTTAAATGAAACTAAATCTATGCATGCAGCTCCTATATGTTCAGATCTAGAAAGATATCATCTTTGAAACAGAAAATATAAAATATAAAATCCAAGCAACCAATAAGATTTAAATTTTTATGGAGGAAGAGGAGAAGAGAAGTGCTTGTTGCTGAAACAGATCTGCAAAAGAAACTTGTCAGTGAAGCACTGAGGGGCACAATCTTCACAATCTTTGTTGGAAAACCATCAGAATCAAACTTGAACCACAACTCTTCCAATCACAGCAAACCTGCAAGCTAAAAAACAAATCCTGCAAACAAAACCATTAAATCTGAAGGTACATATGAAAAATAGATGACATAGCATGAAAATAATCTTATTTAGCATGCAAATATTAGCTCATTCAAACATAACCACTTATACTATGAAACGAGAACTCGACACAGTTCTCGTTTTTCTCTCTCCTAATTTTAGTAGCTATTTTTACCCCCGTTTCAAAAATGGTTGA
>LPNX010094703.1:19313-30416 GCA_001517045.1 Pseudotsuga menziesii
CTTTTTTTTTAATTAAATTGTTTTATGTTTTATTGTTTTTCAACATTGTTTTAATCTTCTGTTTTTTTAATTATTTTATATTGTTTTTTTAATTGTTTTACTTCTTTATTAATGCTTTTTAATGTGTTTTTTAAACTTTAAAATTGTTTAATCTCGTTTTTATTCTGTTTTTATTTTCAAGATTTTTAATTTTAATTTTTTTAAATTTGAGTGGGTTTTTAAAATTTATTATTATTTTTTAAATGTTTTGTTTTTAGGTATCTTTTTAATTATTTTTTAATAAAAAATAATATTTTATGTTTTAAAGGTGATTTAAAAAGAAAAAATGTTTTTTCTAGGATCCTTCATCTGCAGAAAATGTAGATTCTGATGGGGTGTCAAAATCCATGGATGAATTTGAAGAAGCAGTGTAGATGCCTTTTATTAATATAATTTTTTTTATTGAAACTCTACAGGAGTTTTTGATGATGGGGTGTCATAATCCATGGATGAATTTGAAGAGGCAATTAGATGCTTTTTACTAGTATGATTTTTGTAATTGAAACTCTAGAGGAGTTTTTGAATATTTATATGAACCATTTGTTCTTGTATGGTCTAATATATTATCTTATTATGAATCACATCATAATTTCTTTGTTTCTATATGGTTATAATGGTGAAATTATTAAAGAAATTTGTTTTTTCTTTAATATGCAATTTTCCAGAAAGTTGTAATTTATCTCTTCAAGAATTTTTCTTTTTTTCCAATTTAAGGTTGATTTTAAAGTTTTGTTAAACAACAATATGGGATGTTTAGTCCATGGCTCTATTTTTACCCTAAAAAAAAAGAGCGTGTATACTGGTATCGACACTTTTCTATTTGGGGGGTGTTTTTGGTGTGTTTTTTTTGCAAAAATCATCGTTTTTATGGGTAGAGTTCTCGTTCATAGTATATAGTTCTCGTTTCATAGTATAAGTGGTTACATATGTAGAAAAATAGGAGTAAGTAAACTTACTTAAAATGATCTATTCCTATGATTCCAATAATCATTCAGGCAAATAAAAGTTTAATGCAAATATTGAAAAAATAGCAGTTCACCTCAAAAGCAACATGATAATGATGATCCACACATGAAAATTAATCCACAATTTAGCCTCCAAAGCTTCTCTTTATTTCAACAAAAAGGATGAATAATACAATATTACACAATAGCAAGCCTTTCTTCCTAGCTCTCACTAGCTTGGAAGAGGAAAAAGCTGCTTTATTTATAGTTAGATTAGCCAAGAGGGGAGCATGCCTGACTGAAGGAGAGACTGAAGCTGACAGAGAGTCAAGCCAAGCCTAATCTAATGGTGAACAGAGTCTAATATGATGAAGAACTGAGTCTGATCTGATGATGAATTGATTCTAACTGGATGAACTGAGTCTAACTGGACTAGAACTGTAAACCGAAGTGACACCTCACTCAGTGAACTGAACCAACCAACAAACAACTCCCAGTTTGATCCACACGTGTGGAGGAGAGAGAAAGGAGGGCACAACCCTAGATCTGCATGATCTAGTTAAGCTCCTCTTCATCCCTAATCATGCCTTCAGTCAAGGAATGGGAAATCCCAGTCAATCTGAAGCTGATGAGATTGACCTCAGTCAAATCAGAGCAAAATCCACTAATTTAGGAATTTGGATTTGCTCCATTATTTAATTAATTTTTAATTAAATTAATTAATATTTGATTTTTTTGGATTTTCTCACCTGAGTGATGGAAAAATCACTCAAAACTTAGGAAAAGTGGGTTTATGGGTTTACCAGGTGCTCCGAGTTAGAAAATGAGCACCCCCATGACTGAATCTAACTTTTAACCCCGCTTTTTATTACAAGAACAATTTTTCCAATTAGACTATTAAAAAATAGGCTAAGTTTTGTGGAAAAATTAAAATTAAAAATCAAATAAAACAAAACCTAGGGGGACTTAGCACATGTTCATATGACTTGACCATAATTCCCAGCATGTTTATCCATTGACACACAGACTCTAATAACCTCAATAGGCCTAAATGCCAAGCTCACCACCCTAACTTTGGAGGTATTGAGTGAAAAACTCAGAAATTATCAGTCGTTTGTTCAACAACCAATAATAACCAAGGGAAAAAACACTATCATTAAAGGAAATTTGTGGTCTAAAATGGGCCTCCTAATGAAAATGATAAAATAATAGTTAAAATAATAAAATAATAGTTATTAATTTTGGAGGAAGAATGAAAAAACTACTTGTTTTGTTCGTATTTTCGACATATCTCCCTGTGTTTTTACTCAAATTTTGAGAAGGAGAGCTCATTGGATGTGGAATTTAATTCCACATCCAACAAGTACTCACGCTACATACTTTTGATAGACCCCGCTACCCCAAAAACAAGAAATGTCTAAAAAAATGTGATGATGACATCATGATGATGTTTTTTCAGGTATTTCTTATTTTTGGGGTAGAGGGGTCCGTCAAAAGTATGCAGTGTGGGTACTCGTTGGATGAAGAATTACATTCTGCATCCAACAATCTCTCCTGCCTGAAATTTGAGTAAAAACACAGGGAGATTTGTCGAAAATACGAACAAAAAAGTAGTTTTCTTTTATGACAAATATGTCAATTCAACCATTATGGTTGACTCATTTTATTGAAATTCTATTGGTTCTTGAATTCCAACTCACAAAATTGATTGTTGGCGCATTTTCTTATAAGGCCCATTTGAGACCCCAAATTTCCTCTAATGGGGCTGATCGGATTGACAAATAAAGTCCAAGAGACCGAGTCTTTTACAGACACTACCATGCTAGAACATTTTATTACAACTCCCCCAAGGGGGTATGAACATGTGGTAGATAAAAAAAAACACTTCCCAGAAGCAAGTCTGAAGGTCTTCTAAAGTCCAAACAAATCATCTTTGTCCGGTTCACCAGGCTCACTTGATAACACCAACTAAGTACAACTTAGGTGGTAACATCTGGCTCCAACTATGGGATGTGTGCTCGATTTGGTCATAGGGAAAGGAGAGGATACGAGAACACCATAATTTCTAGTTTATATACCCTGTAAAACCATCTCAACTTGACAAGAAAACCTTAGTAGCACAATCTTTATATAAAATCCAAATGAACCATTAAGCTGATTTATTTAAACAAACTAAATGTGGCTAACTAATGAAAGAAAAGTTTTATTATAGCTAAGTACAAAACGAGAATGCAGAAAGTAAATGCTCTCTTTTAGGGAGCTTATTTTCCTACTCTAAGCATGATATAAAAAAGGTTAGGTGTAATAAAAAATCCAATGTAACCACCTAAGCATTTTATTAACATAACTTTTTTTTTGCCTTGTCTTTGGTTACCGGCCAAAGTAAGGATGCTTTATTTAGAGAATTAAAAAGTGCGTGATGATCCAGAATGGGTGGGTTGGATAGGATATCATAAGAATATAATATTTCATTAAATTGCTTCCCAAACTGGCATAAGATTTCACAGGCTTCTTATATCCAAACTTGGATAGGGATAATGTACACATATGCATGATGAAGTAGGTCAACAACTCCATCGCATATATCAAAAGGGCCTGTCAGATGGTAACTCTCCATGTAAGCCCCATGATGCTCCAAATCATAAGGAACCTTTAAACCAGAAAATGCAGGCTCAGGATGACCCTCCATCGGCTGTATCAAATTTGACTCTTCGATGCATTGCCTCTCAAAGTATTCATTGCTAATACTTGTGTGTGTTTCTGGATGATATGACTCTGAATAATCATGTGAAAATTCTGAATGCTCCTCTTCCATACTAATACTTTCCCAGGCATCTAGATCCACACTCCCCTCTATGGATGTATTGTAGATTGGACTTCCACAAATTTTTGAATAGACATTCCCCTTGCTAGACATATCATGGATGGGATTCTCAATAAGATTTTCACAAGTTGGATTATCTATGAAATTCCAATAGTCATCATTCCCATCTATGTTGGATATGAGAGAGTCTTCCTTGCTGGTATCACATCCTAAGATATAACTACCCTCCTCCTGTTCATAATAATCATCCTTCAAATTTTTGGTTTCAAAGATATTACAAGAAGTTAAACTTTCCAAAATTTCATCCATAAGTGATGAACATAGAGGAGTGTCATCATACACATCATAAATTTCTTCATAAGTGTCGATCTCTATAATGGTTTCCTCATGAAGGATTTCTAGAAAAATATTAGCATTGCAATAAACTTGAGAATACCTCAAATCTTCAATGTTTTCAGCTATGGTGACATGAGGAGAGTCTTCAACAATGTGTTCAATCATGGTCTCCTCGTGAAGGTCTTCAATAGGATCATCCCGAGTGTGCTCATCTATAATGGAAGTCATGGAATCCTTTAGCACATTTAGGTAGGTGAGGGCCCTTTCTACAACAGTTACCATATCTCCCTCACCATTATGCCACCTCTCAAAAAACATAGCACATAAGTCTTCAGGGGAGGTAATGCATTTATAAGGAGGACCATAAAACCATATCCATGCCTTTTCTTCAAAAAATGAGCAAAAATTTGCATCATATTATCCTAATGAAGTATGTTGAGTTTATTCACAAATGAAAGAAAGGATATGATGTGAATGACAACTGAATCACCATGTCCACAAAAAATTAGAGCCTAAGAATATCTTTTATCCTGGAGATATGGTTCATAGTTAGGAAAACCTAGGATGCCCCCGAGAAATCGATGGGAGGATATGCATTGGAAATTAGAGAACCATACTATTTATCATCCATAACGGCTTATTAGTACCATATATCACCCATGGATTTTGTACTGAACTGCGGCTGTCAAATAATGAGCATTTAAATTTTTACTATGTTGTATGAGCCCATCTACACGAAAAAAGTCTCAACAAAATTATGAGAAAGTATGGTTTTATCCTTTAATGGAGTCACCATGTGAAAAAGAAAAATAAGCATTTATAAATCTTTCACAAAAATTATTTTTTGATTTTCTTTTTAAAAATAAAATCTGAAAAAAGGTCAGTGGAGTTGCCAGGTGAAAATTAAAGATCTACTCTAAGCTTTCATAAAAAAAAGCAAAAACAAAAAGGAATAAAACAAAAGTCATATTTGGGAATAAAAATATTTATCCCCGACAACAATGCCAAAAGATGTTGCCACCTTTCACACACCTAAGGGGAATGTGGCAGAAATATTCAAGCGACTCGGTGTGTCCTTGGGGGCAAGTCTCGAGTCAAGGCTTTCACCTTGTTCTTGACTCCTCCGTTTAGGCAAACTCCTAACGAATCCAAGGGGGGTAGACCCTACGAGTTACTAAGGATGGTTACTTAGATGGTGATGGTATTAAATGAGTAAGTTTTTTAGGAGTTTTGAAAAATTAATTGGACACAAGATATTTGTAAGATTTGTTATACCGCAACAACATAGAAATCAAAACTTGATAAGCAGTAATGCACAAACATATGATAACATCAAAATAGATCAGTTCCAATAATGGAGTCCACAAATGAGATTGTTGTTGAAATACAAATGGGTGTTGCAAGTACTCTTGGTCAAATTTTAAGTTAGTGTATGATGAGTTGATTAAATTAGGTGGGGGGATTCCAAATATAACTAGGGGGTACTTGGAGTATGTCCAAAAATAACAACTGCTACAGCTACAACAAGGAATGTGTGGGATGAATGGAGTCTCTAAGACTGTGTTCATAATACATCCTCTAGGGTGTAATAGAGATTGGTGCCTCGAGGTCACTGTCCAGTAGTTCCCACTTCCTTTGGGTATTTTTCCACCATTTACGATTTGATCGAGGTGTTGGATTTTCTCCTGAGGTGGTTAATTGGGGAAAGTGAATCCCAATTATTCTAGTCACTCGAGTTGTTTTTGATGCAGCTTGATTGATCGGACGAACCACATTCAAGTGTAGAGCATTCACACCGGAGTCTTATCAAATTTTTAAAGATTTTAAGCTGTGTTATTTGTTAAAAAAAAGAACCTCCAAGAATCTGTTTCGATTGGGAAAGCGAGTATTAATTTGTCACAGTAATCTAGGGACTAAAACATAGTCTCATAAGAGATTTCAGACAATTAAGCATGAAAATGGCATAATGGTGCTGCAATGGAAGCAACAGCTCTGTATAGTCAATAAAGAATGAATAATACAATACAATGATCATGCAAGATGCATAAATTCCAAGACAATTCAAATTCCCAAGGAGGTCATTCGAATTGAATGAATGGGTGTAGCTTAATTGACTGTAAGCCACAGTAAAACACTTAGTTAACCAACCAATCAAGTGCTGATTGACTCAACTGATTCCTACCTCAAGTTGGAGTGCAATGGATGACTGATTCTAACTAAAAGTAGCTCAAACACATGTCATTGCATGCCAACCAACAAGTGGTTTCACATCATTAACTCCAATGAACCACGATGAGGTTAACTGAAGTCAAACTGGCCATCAAAGGTGGTTGGAGGCGCCCCTATTGACTCCAGTTCATAAATATTAATAAAAATAATTAATATAATGAATGGAGGTGCCTTCACCACTCAGCTTAACTGATTGTAACCATCAGTTAGCAATTAGGTGCATTTATGACACTTAGATCACTCCCGGAGTGCTCCTTGTTTGAAGGAGGAAGCCTAGTTAGCCTCCCTGAATGAAGGAGAAGGCTTAGTTGGCCTCCTTGACTGAAGGTAGGCATGGGTGTGCTCATACTGATGTCATAGTGTTCTCATCTGATGCCGATTAAGTCAATAAAACTTAGGATAGTGGTTTAATAAGGTCAAATTGACCAAATTAAGTGTGCATGGTGGGTAAATGTCTCCAACACCCCCCTTAAACTATACTCAGGAGAAGTAGAAACATAAAGTGCATGAAATGCTAGGGCCCTAACAACTAAGGCCATAGGTCACCCTATATAATAATGTAACTCAAACAATGCTCAAAAATAAATCTAAGTGAGGAAAAGAGGGAAAACCCAGTGGGAAAAACCCCTCCTCAAGCTGAACATTGAAAGTAGTCTGATCACCATAAAGAACTCACCCCCAATAGTGAATGGAGGTAAGTGAACTTCTTCTCTAAAAATATCTTGCTGAAGATGTCTACAATCTGCTCATCAGTCAGGTAGTATTGCAGAATGATAGTCCTGTCATGCACTAATTCCCTGATATAGTGCATGTGTATCTCTACATGCTTGGTCCTTTTCCTAGTAACTAGATCTGTGAATATCTTAATAGCACTTTGATTGTCACAAAAGAGGATAGTAGATAAAGTACTGCCAAGATCAAACTCTAAAGGAATTCCTTGCAACCAAACAGCTTAGATGCAAGCAATCACCACTCCTCGGTACTTGACCTCTGCTGAAGACAATGCTATGGTGGCCTGCTTTTTGCTGGACCAGAAAATGGGGCCACCACCAAACATGAAGACATATCTAGAAATAGACTTCTGATCAATAGAATTGTTGATGTATATGTAACTTCGGAATGTATTCTTCTATGTATCTTATGTATTGTAACCCGATGTTTATTCCGAGATGTTTCTATTATGTATTTGAGTCATGTGGTCATGCCCCGATGTTCTGATCGGGAGGATTAATAATGTAAACAAGTCATGTCAAGTCATTAGGTAAGTCCCCACAGTCTCGGGGCACTTGAGTTATTATACACTAATTAAGGTGTAGGCTCGAGTAGTAATTGTTAGGTTGAGCCTACGTGTGAAAATGCAATTCAAGTGAATGGATGAATATAAATAGAGAGTGAGAGTCTCTCTATTTATCACTTGTGAAATACATCACTTGCTCTCCCAAGTGTGGTGCACTACTGGAGAAGGAAATTTTGGGACTAGACAGAAGACAGAAGACTACTGCTATTTTGGGAGATCTCTTACTGTTTTGGTGTTGATTCTATCTTAGAGGAAGTTGCGGGGTTTTCTCCTTTATGGTTTCCCCGAGGAAAACTCTTTGTGTCTCTTGTCTCTTGTGATGTGCTTGTGTTTTATTGCTGTGCTTGTTATTCTCTCAGTGAAAAGATCCTAAGATCATAATGCTAGCTTAAATGTGATGAAAAACTAACATGGTATCAGAGCTAACCTGAGAAGAAGACATTTTACAGCTACAGGAACTAGGGCTTCCTATTTTGTGGATCTTCCTCCACATATTTTCAGCAAAAATATGCTAAGATGACTCCCCATTGAAGGGTGCATCTTTCTGTCGATGCGGAATTCAATCTCAAGCATTTTCAGTTTCGATGTGGAAATTAAAGAGGATTTTTTGAGTGAGACTAGCATATGGTTATTCTCCTCATCAAAACCAAAGTTTAGAGACCTGGATCAAGAAATTTGGTTGGGTGAAACCCCAGGAAAGTCAAACCCTAGTTTGACCCTGAGCTAGGAGAAACCCTAAATACTAAAACTGCTAAGTTTTGGTACAGTCACCATATTACGAGATTGGAAAAGTATAAGAAGATGAAAATTTCAAGTACTGAATACAAAATCCTGATGAAGCCTGTATCCAAAAATCAGACTCAGATTCGCTATACTCCAGGAGATATGATCTCTCCAAGTTAGGGTTCTAGCCTCTTCCAGAATTCATCCCTAAACATGACATCTGGGGAAATATGCAATATCTTGAGCTACAAAGGTCCAAATGGAATTCCTGAAGATGTTCCAGAAAGGGCACGGACTTTAATTTTGGTGGTCTGAATATCAGACTCAGAATATGAACCAGCGACATGTGGCATTCCATACAACTTCGCTGTTCTGAACAGTCCTGTAACAGGTCACCTTGGGAAAAGGATCATAAATACCAAATGGTGAAACCAATTCTAATTAAAAATATGGTGTTGGATCAGGGACATGTGAGGTTACCTCAGTGTGAAATTTTAGACATATAGGAATATTAATTTTGGATATATCACAGAAACAGTAATAGGCATTTCTGCAGAAGAAATTGGAAAAATAGGGCTTCCTGTTCCGAGAGCTTCCCTCCACTGTTTTCAGAAAAGGAGTACATTGGACAGCTCAATTTGAAGAGATCTATCTGTTTATCCAATAATATCTAAAAGATTCCAAGTTTTGAAAATTAGGGTTTCTGCGACAAACCCTAGATCAGCGAACTCCGGGACAAGGACGGACACCTCAAATCGGTAAGATCTAATCTTTTGTATTTCCATTTGAGGTTCTCATTTCAATATGATCTATCACAATAGCTTGATGATAAGCTTGGTGAAGTTGACAACTTCCAAGAATAGAAGTATTTGATCTCTCTGAAGAAACTAGATTGGACACCTACATGAGTATAGAGGTTTCAGTTTTAGAGGGAGACGAGGCCAAAGAAGACATCATGCTCATGCTGCAGAGGATAATGAACCATCTAGAAAGAGATCCATATATGAAAGTGAAGATTCTTCAAGCGAGGATGAATATGTTCTGATATCAGCTCTCACAGGTAACATTACTCATGGAAATGATGATTGGCTTATAGACAGTGGGGCTTCCAAACATATGATAGGATTCAAGGAATCATTTGTAAGACTGTCAGACATGAATCACCTCACAAGGTGAAACTAGGAGATGACTACCAATATCCAATAAAAGGTAGTGGGGAATCTTCATACAAGCTAGACTCTGGTAAGTCTCTTAGAACAATGAAAGCAGTATTGTTTGTTCCAGGACTTAAGAAGAATCTTCTATCCATTTCATCCTTGGATGCAAAAGGAATGTGGGTTGCATTCATTGATGGTCAAGTCATCATGTGGCCAAAAGGAAAGAAAATTGATGATGCAGTAGTGATTGGAGAACAAGAAGGAGGCTTGTACAAATTGAAGGGTCATCCAGAACAAGCCTTGATCCATGATATGGTAGAGCCAAATGAGCTTTGGCATAGAAGGCTTGCACATGTGCACTATAGAGCACTACCTATTGCATTCCAAACAAAGCAGGGATTAAGAGGGAGTTGTCAACTCCTTATAATCCACAACAGAATGGGGTTGCAGAACGGAAGAACAGAATTTCAAGCTAATTGAAGGGAAGAACAAAAATCAGAATATGACCTAAAGAATCCAGTTGAAGAATGTGAAGATCTAGAATGCAGAGACCATGCAGTCATAAGAGTCTCTCAAATCAAGAACAACTTGAAGCGGTAAAAGAAAAAGTGAAGAATGCAGAAGTGATGATGGCCACCTTGAATGGCCTCCCAAGATCGTGGAATTCATTCAAGGAATGTGTTCCAGAAGGAAGTGATTACTTTCAGTAAACTTTGGGAAGAAGAAGAAGCTTGAATCATAAGAAGAGAAGAGAAGAGGGGAGCATTTGAAGATCAAGATATCGCCATCCAAAGAAGATCCATCAATCAATGAGGAATATGAAGAACTCAACTCTTGAAGAAATTCTTATCCACCTTAGCTTTTGGATAAGAAACGATGCTATTATGAATGAAGAAGACGATGAAGCTGAAGGCTCAAGAAGGAGTCTACCCTCGAAACAAATAAAGATAAGTATTCAATTGTCATTTCATTATATTAATTTGTTATGCATTTGTTTATATTCAGTTATTGTATTATGCATGATAGGATGTTTGCATTAATGACAGAATACTACTAATATGCATGTGATGGGTAAGTAGCTCATGGGGCTATACAAATTCTCCATTGCTACTTATCTAGAATGAAACCTCTTTGCTGACATATTGGATTAGTGCACAATCTCAATGTTGTCCTGGTAGAGATGGAAGGCATATAGAAAGTCTCAATGAGATATGGATGAATGTTGTATTGGATAAAGTAGTTGCATGATCATATATTTATGCATAAGTGTTTGCCAGTATAAATATTCCTTATGAAATGTTTGTAACCTTACAATTGCATTTGACTTGTAGGAAAGATCACATACATAATCGCCTACAAGCAAAGAAGAATGAAGACTTGTTCTGAAGAACAAGTGATGATAGTTCAAAGACAAAGAATAATATGATGAGTGCAGTGACATCATTGATGAAAAACCTTCCAGCCACCAAGAAGAAAGGGAAGATCAGTTCAAGAAGAATGATGTCTAGGCGTAGTATCGAGACCTGAAGAGAAGTTCATAGTTCCATCATGCAG
>LPNX010094703.1:30549-92783 GCA_001517045.1 Pseudotsuga menziesii
AAAAGACAGAGGGAGTATGATGCTCTGCTTCAAAGGGAGTGATTGCAGAAGATCCTGAGGTTCAACATGGTACGACAGGATGGGAAGATTACTGATGATTCTAGGCTTTACTGAGAGTAAAGTGGATTTCAACCTTTGCTTCAAGGTTGAAGACAGAAGACCAGTGATGCTCCTGTTATGTGTCGATGCACTATTGTTCTAGGCATGGAGGTGTGGCAGAGTACAGATGGGATCTTCCTTGGACAAGGGAAGTATGTAGTATAGATCCTGAATAGGTTTAAGATGATGGAATGCATGACCACACCTATGGCATCGAACATGAAGCTATTGAGTGATGCTTTATCAGAGTCGGTTGATGCTACGATGTATCGTCAGATGATTGGGTCATTGATGTACCTGACGAACACGAGACCAGACATTTACTTTTCTATGAACACCTTGAGCCTGTACTTGACAGATCCAAGAAGTGTTCACTTGATTGCTACAAAGCATATTCTGAGGTACCTGAAGGGTACAATTGATTATGGGCTCAAGTACGATGCGAATCAGAAGATTAACCTGGAGGGTTATGTTGATTCAGATTGGGTAGGCAGTGCCATCGACAGGAAGAGTACTTCGGGATGTTGCTTCAGTATGGGATCAGGTGTGATCTCTTGGTTTAGCAGGAAGCAATCCTGTGTGGCACTGAGTACAACTGAAGCAGAGTATGTCGCAGCTTGTTCAGCTAGTTGTGAGGCAGTATGGCTGTGGAAGCTACTGTCTGATATATTTGATCTCCAGTTAGATGCTACTTGTGACAACCGGAGTTGTGTGAAATTGTCAAAGAATCCAGTGTTTCATGACAAGTCAAAGCATATCGAGATCAAGTATCACTATATCAGGGATATGGTGCAGAGAGGAGCAGTGAGGCTCCTGTATGTTGCGAAGGAGGAACAGATAGCTGATGTATTAACGAAGCCATTGGCTAGGATGAAGTTCAAGTACTTCAAAGAGAGACTTGGTGTTCTCCAGATCGAGGCTTCCTCCTAGAGAAAGTGATGAGACCCATAGCCATTCTGACATGGTGAGAGGATTGGTTCTTTCCATGGTCAGATGTAAGGGCTAAGCCATTCTGTCATGGTGAGAGGATTGGTTCCTTCCATGTCAGATATGAGTGCTGAGATCCATAGCCATTCTGATGAGTAGGTCAGATATAAGGGCTGAGCCATTCTGTCATGGTGGTAGGGTTGCTCCCTTCTATGTCAGATATGAGTGCTGGCCATTCTGTCGAGTAGGTGGATGTAAGAGCAATTGCCATTCTAGGAATGGAGGCACCTGGTCAGTTACCAGGAACACTCAGTGTAAGAAATGAGTAGCCATTCTGATGTGATAGAGGGATGTGTTCCCACTTGATCAGATATAAGGGCTGAACCATTATGTTCACGGCTAAAGGATTAAGTTCCTTCCATGTCAGATGTGAGTGTTGGCCATTCCGACGAGCAGGTTGGATGTAAGGGAAACTGCCATTCTCTAGGAGAATGGAGGCACCTGGTCAGTTACCAGGTAGCTCAGTCGAGGAGGACTGGGGGCCATTCTGATATGATTGCTGGGATGTGTTCCCCTCATGATCAGATATGAGTGCATGCCCTTCCATCAATGTGAGCAGGATGTGTTCCCGCCTGGATGGATATAAGTGCTGATCCTTGTCACAGATGATAGTAGGTGTGTCTTATCATGCTGGTGACTGTAAGTGCTGTGCCATTTCACAGATGATAGTAGGTGTGTCCTACCAGGCTGGTGATTGTAAGTGCAGAGCCTTTTCACAGATGGGAGTAGGTGTGTCCTACCATGCTAGTGGATGTGAGCGCTGTGGCTTTCCACAGATGATAGTAGGTGTGTCGTATCATGCTGTTGACTGTAAGTGCTGTGCCTTTTCATAGATGATAGTAGGTGTGTCTTATCATGCTGGTGACTGTAAGTGCAGTGCCTTTTCATAGATGGTAGTAGGTGTGTCCTACCATGCTGGTGATTATAAGTGCTGAGCCTTTCCACAGATGGTAGTAGGTGTGTCCTACCATGCTAGTGGATGTGAGCGCTGTGACTTTCCACAGATGATAGTAGGTGTGTCCTATCATGCTGGTGGTTGTAAGTGCTGATCCATTTCACAGATGATAGTAGGTGTGTCCTATCATGCTGGTGAATGTGAGTGCTGGGCCTTTCTGATGGGATTGTAGTTTACTACATGATCAGATGTGAGTGCTGGGTGTGCCTTTCTGACGAGCAGGTCAGATGTAAGTGCTGGGCGAAGACCTACATGAGGGTAGGCCTACAACTAGCATGAAAAAGGGCTGGCTCTGTAGAAATTCCTATGATGAGAAGAATCATGAGATAGCACCAGTGTTGATCCAGATCGAGTGATGATCTAGATCTAGTAATGATGATCCAGCAGTGATGATCCAAATCGAGTGATGATCCAGATCCAGTCCAGTGGTGTTGATCCAGATCGAGTGATGATCCAGATCCAGTAATGATGATCCAGCAGTGATGATCCAGATCGAGTGATGATCTAGATCCAGTCCAGTGATGTTGATCCAGATTGAGAGATGATCCAGATCCAGTGATGATGTTCTATATTGATCCAGATCAAGAGATGACCCAGATCCAGTGATGATGTTCTATGTTGATCCAGATCGAGAGATGATCCAGATCCAGTGAAGATTACTTGAAGATGAAGATGACTTGAAGACGAAGATGACTTGAAGATGAAATGATCCAGCTGATACAGAGAAGAAGACCAGTGCTGAAAATTGTGTCGAAAGAATACCTTTCTAGTTAAGAGGGAGTGTTGATGTATATGTAACTTCGGAATGTATTCTTCTATGTATCTTATGTATTGTAACCCGATGTTTATTCCGGGATGTTTTTATTATGTATTTGAGTCATGTGGTCATGCCCCGATGTTCTGATCGGGAGGATTAATAATGTAAACAAGTCATGTCAAGTCATTAGGTAAGTCCCCACAGTTTCAGGGCACTTGAGTTATTATACACTAATTAAGGTGTAGGCTCGAGTAGTAATTGTTAGGTTGAGCCTACATGTGAAAATGCAATTCAAGTGAATGGATGAATATAAATAGAGAGTGAGAGTCTCTCTATTTATCACTTGTGAAATACATCACTTGCTCTCCCAAGTGTGGCGCACTACTGGAGAAGGAAATTTTGGGACTAGACAGAAGATAGAAGACTACTGCTGTTTTGGGAGATCTCTTACTGTTTTGGTGTTGATTCTATCTTAGAGGAAGTTGCGGGGTTTTCTCCTTTATGGTTTCCCCGAGGAAAACTCTTTGTGTCTCTTGTCTCTTATGATGTGCTTGTGTTTTATTGCTGTGCTTGTTATTCTCTTAGTGAAAAGATCCTAAGATCACAATGCTAGCTTAAATGTGATGAAAAACTAACAAGAATCACCCGCCCAATTGAAATCTGTGTAACCAACCAGCTCTAGCTCGGAGTCTGCAGCATAGTGAATGTCGTAGGTCCTGGTTCCCTGAATATACTGGAGGATCCTCTTGGATTCATTCCAATGAATATCATGGGGCTGCTGCATGTATCTTGACACAAAATTCATGGCATAACATATATAGGGCTGAGAATAAGTCAAGTACAACAAACTACCAATCAACTGTTGATAAATAGTGCAGTCCATGGGAGGTGTGTTTTTTCCTTGTTTAAGGTTGATCCCTGAAAGGAAAGGGAATGGAGTAGCCTTACATTTAGCCATGTTAAACTTTACTAAAAGGTATGATATGTATTTGGACTAAGTGACCATTATCCTATCAAAATTTTGCTCAATTTCGAGCCCCAAATCACTCATTTCAAATGCATTGTGGAGAGCAGTTTTGATGACTGAAATAGAAGAAACTGTGCTACCTGTGATCACTAATTCATCAACATAAAAAAAAATAATAATCAAAGGACCATAAAACTAATGTATATACACATTTGTATCTGATATACACCTTTGGAAGTTTTGCGAGGGAAGGAAGGCATCCATCTTGGAATACCATAATCTTGGGGCCTGTTTTAACCCGTATAGTGACTTCTTTAGCTTGCAAAGCAAAGATGGATCAGAAATGTAGCCCTCAAGTTGCTTCATGTATATCTCCTCATGAATATCTCCTTGCAGAAATCCAAACTTAACATCCATATGATGCACTTCCCAGTGCTTAGATGCAGAAATTGCCAAAACTAGGCAGATGGAGTCCATTTTTGCAATCGGTACAAAAGTCTCATGGTATTCCACACCTTGGAACTGGGAGGAAACTTTTGCTACCAGAATTGCCTTATATTTACAGGTGCTTCCATCAACAACAAACTTAGTCTGAAATACCCACTTGCATTGAACCAATTTCCTCCCCGGAGGAAGAGAAACTAGTTCCCAAGCAGTGTTTTTTTGAAGAGAATTCATCTCTTCATCCATGGTAGCTTGCCATCTCAGATCCTTTCAAGCATGGTGGTAAGAAATAGGATCAGAAATTATCATTAATTAACAATATTTGGACAAAAAATAATCAGGACAATAGAGCGCAATACTTGCTCTTTGGAAATCAGACCGGGTTCTCCTTGGATCATCCAGATTTCCAATGTTATCACCTGCGGAGGAGAGTGTCTGTCAGGCCCAAGTTGGAAGATGATTTTGTACTTTAGATTCTGATTCAGAATTTGATGTTTTATTTTTCACTAATATGAGAAATTAGAGGATCCAAATCATGGTCATCACCCCCAATTACATCATCCAAATATTCATTATAATAGGAAGGAAATTCAACAGTTTTCTCCTTCACTAGTTCTACCTCCTGAAGAGGCTCATCGAACATGACACTTCTTTCAATGATGATATAATTTTTTTTTCTGATATATAGTAGCTTGAAACCTTTTGATTCATCAGGATATCCAATAAACAAATGTTCTATTCTTTGCAGTTGCAAAGCCCTCCTTTTTTCATGTGGAATTCGGGCCCATGTAGTGGACCTAAACACCCGTAGATTCGACACATCCGGCTTGTGTCCGAAGTATGCTTCGTAAGGGGTCTTCCCTTTCATAGATGAGTGTGTAACTCTATTCTATATGTATACTGCTGCATTCATGGCTTCATCCCACAAATTTTCAGCCAACTTCTTTGATTCCAACATACAGGTGGTCATCTCCTTGAGAGACCGATTCTTCCTCTCCACTACACGTTCTATTGGGGAGTGTAGGGGACTGAATGTTGGATCTGAATACCACTTTGGGAACATATATGTAGTAACTCATTACTGACATACTCCATGCCATTATAAAATCTTAAAATCTTGATCTTTTTTCCAGATGCATTCTCAATCAAGGCCTTCAATTCAGTCAATTTTTCCAAGACTTCCAACTTCTTTTTGATAAAAAATACCCATGTGTATCTGGAAAATACATCAATGAAAGTCAGAACGTACCATGAACCATTCATGGATGTGATAGGCATGGGACCGCTAATATAAGAATGTATCAGTCCCAAGATGGATGATGCTCAGCTTGCCTTCCCCCGATCAAACTTATGCTCAGGGTGCTTTTCAACAACACAACCCTTGTAAATTCTAGTGGTAGAGTTGATAACCAGGAGGCCTTCAACCATATAATTATTCTGTAATTGCTGCAAGTATTTGAAGTTCAGATGGCCGAACCTCTCATGCCATAGTATACTAATTACGTTTCCATGAGTCAGCAATGCAGTGGGCTTTGCATCTGCCACAAAATGGGAGAACTCGTAGGCTTTTGCATGATGGTTTGCAAGGCCTTCTGCTACAAGTTTTTCGAATGCAAGTTCTGTGATATCTACATCATCCGGGCTAAAGGAGACTCTCTTGGGAACTCCCATATGTGTCATTTGATAAACACTTAGGAGGTTTGATGTAAGAGATGGTACATACAGAACATTGGAAAAATAACCATGCTCAAGATCTACAGTACCTTGTCCTTTGGATATGATTATGGAGTCATCTCCCATGTGGATGGGAATGGATTTTCCGGTCTCCAAAGATAAGAAAGAGTCTCTTTCAACCATCATGTGGTTTGAAGCTCCAGAATCTATCAAGAGTGCTTTGGACTTTGAAGTGCTTTCCATGAGGGCATGACCTCTTTCATGCTATGGTTCCTGATCTTCCTGATCTCACCTCCAAAATATTTCCAAAAGATTGATGTGATTTTTCTCAAGAAGAGAAGTAGCTTCATCAAGTTTCTTTTTCATGCAGGCATGTTCAAGGTGGAAGCCCTTCCCGCAATATGAACACTTGAATTTTTCCTTTCCATGATGCCCTTTGTTTTTGTTCTTCTTCGAGCTGTAAGGCTCTTCATGCTACTGGTTTTGAACTTGAGGCTAGGAGCTTCAAATTTGGTTTTTGGGTTCTTCTGATGCCTTCCTTTACCCTTTAGATCTTTGGGCCTCGAAGCATAGAGGGATTGATCACGGGAGGATCTGATGATCTCCATCTAGACAAGATTATCATGTTCACTTATTCAGGACTCAATGAAGGCATTGAGTGAAGGCATCTTCCATCTAGGGGTTGTGAGATTCCCCACACGAAATATAGAGACAAACACTAAATAATCAGCTCCAGGTTTGGAGATAATGGTGAGGATGAGCTGATCATCCTCCTTCTCCACCTTACATTGCTTCAACAGTAAAACAATATGCTTGAAATTTGTGAAAAAATCATTTAAGGTCTCTAAATTGGAAGGATGGAGAGACATCAACTTGTTTTCAAGCTGGTAAACTCTCAAATAATCATGTTTTCCATATAGGGTGTCCAATTTGTCCCAAATTTCCTTTGGAGTCTTCAATCCCGAGAGATGGAAAAGAAGATCCCAGGAAATAGAGAGGCAGAAGAATCTGAATGCTTCATATTTCTTATTCAAGAATCTGGCTTTGTCTATCACATGAGTAGGCTCTTCTTCAGTGTCCATAGTGACCTGGTAGAGTCCTCTGGCACGTAGCATATCTCCTTTCCATGAATGGAAATTGAACAAAGTCAAGAATTTGATGGAAGAAGCCATCTCAAACTGCTGTAGCAAATGCTTTCACCTGTTAAAACCTGCAAATCACAACAAAAGGGGCACTGTAAGGTCGGATAGCCTAGAAATTTTAGGCTTTCATCACACCCAACATAATTGATCAAGAAAGCTTGATCAACAATTTCTTAAATTGGGGTATTAAGTGGTAATCCTTGGCTTCTGATGCAGTGCTGGAATTTTGAGCTTTTGCTCAATTTTTCATGCAAGATCTGTCAAAAACCATGTTTTTGAGAGATCTGAGCTTCGTCTGGTCATGAGCTCTGATACCATATTAATATGTCATAGTAATCTAGGGACTAAAACACAGTCTCATAAGAGATTTCAGACAATTAAGCATGAAAATAGCATAATGGTGCTGCAATGGAAGTAGCAGCTCTATATAATCAATAAATAATGAATAATACAATACAATTATCATGCAAGATGCATGAATTCCAAGACAATTCAAATTCCCAAGGAGGTCATTCGAATTGAATGAATGGGTGTAGCTTAACTTATTATAAGTCACAATAAAACACTTATTTAACCAATCGATCAAGTGTCGATTGACTCAACTGAGTCCTAACTGAAGTCGGAGTGCAATGGATGACTGAGTCTAACTGAAAGTAGCTTAAACACATGTCACTGCATGCCAACCAACAAGTGGTAGTGCATCATTAACTCCAATGAACCTTGATGAGGTTAACTGAAGTCAAACTGGCCATCAGAGGTGGTTGGAGGTGCTCCTGTTGACTCTAGTTCATAAATATTAACAAAATAATCAATATTATGAATGGAGGCACCTTCACCACTAAGCTTAACTGATTGTAAGCATTAGTTAGCAATTAGGTGCATTTATGACACTTAGATCACTCCCAAAGTGCTTCTTGTTTGAAGGAGGAAGCCCAGTTAGCCTCCCCGAATGAAGGAGAAGTCTTAGTTGGTCTCCTTGACTGAAGGTAAGCATGGGTGTGCTCATGTTGATGTCATAGTGTGTTCATCTGTTGCTGATTAAGTCAATAAAACTTAGTATAGTGGTTTAACAAGGTCAAATTGAACAAATTAAGTGTGCATGGTGGGTAACTGTCTCCAACAGTGAGGAGGGGTTAATTTTAGATGATAACAAATAAAAATAAAACAAACATCAAACACAACTCATAGGTTATCTAATTAGTCCTACCACGCATCTCTTTCCCCTTTCAGGTCAATCAGGAAGTTGTGGGGTAAGTAGTATGATTACTTTGAATTTGAAATGCTTAGGATTCAAAGTATATAATGCTGCAATACAAGACAAAACTAGAGAAAAGTGAAAAAGTGCAAAAATCACAAAACACAGGATCCTCCTTGGGGGGATGGGGAGCAGGCTCGAAAGAGCCTACTCGAAGTAATTCCTTTTATTATTAAGATTTACAAATATAAGAAAATTAATTTAAAAATTCCACTTGGTTCTTATACCGAACAAACCCAAGGGCTTACAAAGTACAACAATAATGATTACGGAAGATGGGGAGACCCTTGGGGGGTTTCGACTGGCCCAAAAATCGCTTTTCGGACAACACCTCCTCCTCTTTTCGGATGGACCTGATAAAAATGAGAAATATTTAATTAGTGTAAATTTCCCAAAAACACTTTAAAAGTGTCTATGGACAACCCCCAAAAAACTACCAAAAAAGACTAAGTTAAAGTACTTTTTAAAAAAAGACAAAAATAACTCAAGAGGACAGGTCCTCTTGAGGATCTTGGATAGCTTTGGGGAATCCAATGCAATGTGCACTTTAGATGCTAGATTTAAATTTTAGTAAAGAAATAATATTCACTTTAAACAAGCTTTTGATTTGGCTTAAAATTGCTTATAAAAAATGAAAGACTTTTACTGCTAGATCTAGTTTTTTAAAGAGAAAGGAATTGAATATTTTCGTTAAATGAAACTAAATCTATGCATGCAGCTCCTATATATTCATATATAGAAATATATAAGCTTTGAAACAGCAGATATAAAATATAAAAGCCAAGTAAGCATTAAGATTTAAATTTTTATGAAGGAGGAAGAGGAGAAGAGAAGTGCTTGTTACTGAAACAGATCTGCAAAAGAAACTTGTCATTGAAGCATCGAGGGGAACAATCTTCACAATATTTGTTGGGAAACTAGTGGAATCAAACTTGAACCACAACGCATCCAATCACGGCAAAACTGCAAGCTAAAAAACAAATCCTGTAAACAAAACCATTAAATCTGAAGGTACATATGAGAAATAGATGACATATCATGAAAATAATCTTATTTAGCATGCAAATATTAGCTCATTCAAACATATGTAGAAAAATAGGAGTAAGTAAACTTACTTACAATGATCTATTCCTATGATTCCAATAATCATTTAGGAAGACAACAGTTTAATGCAAAAATTGAAAAAATAGCAGTTCGCCTCAAAAGAAGCATGATAATGATGATCCACACATGAAAAGTACTCCACAATTTAGCCTCCAAAGCTTCTCTTTATTTCAACAAAAAGGATGAACAATACAATATTACACAATAGCAAGATTTTATTTCCAGATCTGACTAGCTTGGAAGAGGAAAAAGTTGCTTTATTTATAGCCAGATTGGCCAAGAGAGGCACATGCCTGACTAAAAAAAAGACTGAAGCTGACAGAGAGTCAAGTTGAGCCTGATCTGATGGTGAATTGAGTCTGATTTGATGATGAACTTAGTCTGATCTAATGATGAACTGAGTCTAATTGGACTAGAACTACAAATCAGAGTGACACCTCACTCAATGAACTGAACCAACCAACAAACAACTACCAGCTTTATCCACACGTGTGGAGGAGAGAGAAAGGAGGGCGCAATCCTGGATCTGCATGAGCCAGTTAAGCTCATGTTCAGCCCTGATCATGCCTTCAGTCAAGGAATGGGAACTCTCGGTCAATCTGAAGCCGGTGAGACTGCCTTCAGTCAAATCAAAGAAAAATCCAATGATTTAGGAATTTGTATTTTCTCCATTATTTAATTAATTTTTAATTAAATTAATTAATATTTGATTTTTTTGGATTTTCTCACCTGAGTGATGGAAAAATCACTCAAAACTTAGGAAAAGTGGGTTCATGGGTTTACCGGGTGCTCTGAGTTAGAAAATGAGCACCCCCATGACTAAATATGACTTTTAACCCCACTTTTATTACAAGACCAATTTTTCCAATTAGACTATTAAAAAATATCCTAAGTTTTATGGAAAAATTAAAATTAAAAATGAAATAAAACAAAACCTAGGGGCACCTAGCACATGTTCATATGACTCGACCATAATGCCCAAAATGTTTATACAATGGCACATATACTCTAATAACCTCAATAGGCCTAAATTCCAAGCTGACCACCCCAAGTTTGGAGTTATTGAGTGAAAACTCATAAATTATCAGTCGTTTGTTCAACAACCAATAATAACCAAGGGAAAAAACACTCTAGGCTGATCGGATTGACAAATAAACTCCAAGAGACCGAGTATTTTATAGACACTACCATGCTAGAACATTTTATTATAACTCCCCCAAGGGTGTATGAACATGTGGTAGAAAAAAAAAGCACTTCCCAGAAGCAAGTCTGAAGGTCTTCTGAAGTTCAAAAAAATCATGTTTGTCCGGTTCACCAAGCTCACTTGATAACACTGACTAAGTACAATTTAGGTGGTAACAGTGTGTTAAAAATTATTCTTCCACTGAGAGAGTAATTATGAACAAAAATGCTACTAAAATCCTTTGTCAGGTTAATTCAAAACTCATCCGTGAGGTTCTGAATGTGCCCAAGATTTTCCTTGTAAATGTCGAATCCCTTAGTGAATAAGTCTTGGTCCAAGTGTATAGAGAATGTAAATCTAAAATTAAAAATTCCTTTTTGTTAGAAATTCTAAAAGATGGTCATATGGTAGAAAGTCTTTCCTTTCCCTTGAATAATCATCTTTTTTGAGAAGAAGTCCAATTGGTATTGTCCATGTTGAGTCAAATACTGGGTCACGATGATGACATGTCGCTTACTAAGGTTAGGTTAGGTTTTCTATTGAAGACAAATTTACCAGAACCAGAGTCAAACCTGGTCTGTTGTTTTGGCTTAGATGAATTCTTAGCCAATACTAATCATTTTCAACTAGTGGATTTTTCCAAATTGATACATTTAAGGTATCAGTTGTATTTGTTGAACATGTTCTTATGCTCCAACATTTCTACGTTGCATTTCATCGGCACACTTTTTTCGTCTGGGCTTCCTGAACATATAGGTATGTTTTAGTTTGTAAATAAAATCATGGAGGAGGAATACATAATCTTATTTGATGAATATTTCCTAGAGTATTAGATGAAATGAAAAGTACTTTTCATCCATCACCATAAAGTTGTGCAGGGGATTGGTTTTTATACAAGGAATTCAATGTTGTTCATGTGTATAGTTACACAGGACCACCTTACAAGTTACTTGCTTTTAGGACTCCTAGGATTTTTGCATTAGAATTTATAAGACAAATATTATGTTCAGAGGAAGAGCACTTTGGTGCTTTTAAGAAGTCTTATGATGTAAAGTTTCCATTCAAGATTGGCCCTTTTATTTTTAAAACGAAAGTTGCGTTGACCATTGTTGAAAACTTGCTAGAGGATATAGATTTCCAAATAATGGAGAGGTTGAACTATGATCCATGACATATCATATCACAAAGAAGAAAAAAAATTAAAAACAAGGCCTTCGAACATAACCAATAGAAGGCATGGATAAGTTAGCTAATTTGCTGGAATTTGAGCAGGATTGTGAGGGAATTAAGGAAGAAATAATTGTGGTAGTTGAAGAGAA
Source organism: Pseudotsuga menziesii (assembly GCA_001517045.1). Lineage (NCBI taxonomy): Eukaryota > Viridiplantae > Streptophyta > Pinopsida > Pinales > Pinaceae > Pseudotsuga > Pseudotsuga menziesii. The sequence goes on from LPNX010094703.1 coordinate 42,436, forward strand.
AATAAATTACTTGGATTTAACTGTACAAAAAAAATATAAGTCTACTTATATAAATAAAACAAACCTGTAAGAAATCTACATCATTAATGTGGATGATGAAAACTCAAGAAAAAGAATGAAGGTGCGGTCCAAAACGACGATAATGATACAAGATGAGCAGGGTGTAGATGATTCAGAAAAAGGTATTATTTTACAACAACAACATGTACAAATACGAGAATATTATTTTACTACAGAAGGTAGCTTAGGATCAGACTCTAGACATAAATCTATGTTTGAATTTTTTACCAGCTACGCAAAAAAAACTTTAGATAAGACACAAAATACTTTTCATGAGAAATTTAGCAGATCATCAATTTTTGCTCATTTGGACACACTCGCAACTCAAGTAGGTTTGCTAGAGAGACAAAGAGGAGTCCATCTAGAGGAGGAGAAGTAGAATATCTTAGTATTATGGTCTTCCATTGTACTTGGTTGGATTGTATACCGAGGAAGTTTTGTTGGGTTTTCTTCCCCACAAGGGTTTCCTGGGATAAATATTTGTGTCGTGTTTGTCTTATTGTACTTGTCATTATTTTAGTGATCCTCTTATTATTGGGGATAAAACTTTTAAAAATCTGACATCTGGTATGTCATCTTTGTGTTTCACCCACCATCTTCCAGAAGACCCTCGAACTTGCATGGTGTCTATAACATCCTTGTAGTATTCCTTTGTGACTAAATCCATTTGTTGAAGGAACTGGTCTAGGATTTTGGTTCTACTATATCTTAGTGAATCATGTGCTTCTAGTACAAACTAGTGAACTGATTTCACCATTGTGTAATGTCTATATGAATCTCACATTGCCTATTTTTCTAGTTGTCCCAAGCGTCCTCAGAGTCACTGTTAAAGGATTGAATGCTTCTCCAACTTACCGATATCTCTACCATTGGATTTACATAATCATCTATTTTCCTACCATCGCAGAGCATATGTTGTCCAAGATATCATCTTATATATTTGTTTTGATTACATTCGTGTATCGTGGACCTTGGTGAGGATCTATAGGTTGGGTTACATTCATGCCATCATCCTCAAAATTCATCATTCTGTTTTTGAAATAAATTATTCCATAATTCCCATAGTCCCATTTGATTCCTAGAAATGTTAGGTAAGGATCTATTCTACCTAGGATATCTATTAATTAAAACTTTGTTCTAGTTTTGAAACCTCCTAAATCAACTTCAACATTTTCTAGCTGGCCAATCAGGAAATGCAATAGTGATTTTCCATTCTCAATTGAATGGAAGACTATACAAGAGGTGGATATCCCATTGTATTACATGATTCCTTTGGTAGGATGTTTACATAAGTCGAAATCAGAAGAAATACATATGCACATGTCCACATTTCCAAGCTTTCTTGTGACTAGTTTCCATGTGATGATTTTCCCTTTCAATGGATATTGTGTATCTGATGTTTATTGCCACTTGGATCAGTGTTATATTATTTTATTAAGATATTGAATTTTTTAATTTTTCCATATTCATATTTCTCTGTTCTTAACCATTATATGCACCATTTATGAGTCCAAGTTGAGCTTTATTGTGTCATTTCTCTTATGCAATATCACTGAAATTGTGCATTCGAATATGAAGATTTAATACTATATTAAAGAACTATTAACCACATATAATAAAATTAAATTAAGTATATATACATTCCACATACTCTTTTCATAAATTTGGGAGGGTCGAATAGTATTTGGAGAGTCGTTTCTGCCCACACCCAAGGGGGAAATTGCATCATAAATTGCTAGTTAATTTACCCTTTTTTCCCTCATTCCCAATTCGATTTCCAGATGCTAATTACCTATAATAAAAATATAATAGATACCATTGAAGATTTATAATACTCCCCACATTATTTCCTACCAAATTCAAGACCCCCTTGTGCCATTCGAATCCACAAGAGTCAAGACCAGTTAAGACAATTTTTCCAAATTTCTGTCCTTGTTGGGAATTTTCAAATTGGGACATTACAAGTGGTATCAGATCATAATATTGGAACCTGATAGATATCCCTATTCATGTTTCCTGATTCTTACTTTCCTCCATTAGAAATCGAGACTGGAGATATTAATAGTGAAAGAGAAGAAAGTGAAGAAAGTAATCCTAGTTACGAAGAGATTAGGAAAGAACTAGGATTTGGAGATATGGAGGACAAAGAAGATAATGGAGACCTTAAAACATTAATTAAAACAGGTCTTGATACTATGAAAAAACATCTCATGCAAGGGTTCGAATTGATGTCTAGCCAATTTGGGAGCAAGTCAGTACCCAGGAGTAGTAGTAATACACCCGATGTTGAGGGGAAAACCCATGGAGAAACCATTTTTTTGAAGAATGTACCTCATAAAATATCTCATGAGTTCAAAACTAAGAATGGACCTATGATACCCAAGTTCTTAGATTCCAAATAATTCCCTTACACCACCTATGATGTTAGAGAAGAAGCAAATGAGTGGCAACAATTAAGTGATGAGTGTAGGAAATTCCTACCTTTTGATTAGTTCATTAGAGATTCTCTTCAGGTCAAGCAAGGAGGAAATGGGAATAGGTAATCTCATATTAACCATGAATTAAAATACACAATGGGAAAATTAGCCATTCCTTCCTTTGATGGTTCCTCACAAATGTATGTTAGTGCTTGGTTGCAGAAATTAAGTGTATATTTCCAATTAAATCCTATGGTTGAAGAAGATGCATTGAAAATGGCCATTCTACATCTTGAAGGGAAAGCTAGTGATTGGTGGTTCCATGGTATTAGAACCTTGGGAGATGATCATATTTTATCTTATGAGGGTTTCTCCAATGCATTGATGGAGAGATTTGAAAGGAAATACCTTGAACTTCCTTTCAAAGAATTAGCGCAATTGAAGCAAGTAGGAACTCCTGAAGCATATATGTTAGAATTTGAAAATATTTCAATAATGGTTTTTGATGTATCTACGGATAAGTTGATTTTATTTTTTACTGAAGGATTGAAAAAACCTTTGATAGGGCTAGTGAAATCCCATAAGCCAGCCACATTGAAGGATGCCATGAATTTTACAAGGGATTTGCAGAATGTGTTGCCAAGAACCAAATATCCTCCTAATCCAAATTTCCCTTCCAAGTTCAAGGAAGGTAAGAAACCATGGTAAAATGACTCCTATACCAAATAAAATAGAGGAGGACCAAGTAAATAAGAGCTTAGAAGAAGGAAGCTACATTTTACATGCCAACAACCTTGGGTCTCAGGACATAGATGTGCCAAGGGGAAGGAACACTATATTGAAGTGTTTTATGAAGATGATGAAGAGGAGGAGGAGGAGGAAGAGCCAAAACTTGAAGTCTAAGAAGAAGGGTATTAAATAGTAGAAGAAGAACAACCCGCTCTTGATGTAGGAAAAACTGTAGCACTTTCAGATCTACCTAGATTCCACACGTTAAGGCTCAAGGGAAGCATACAAGGCCAAAGGTCATGGTTCTGGTGGATGGTGGAGCCACTCACAAATTCATAGATGCAGCCTTGGTGGAGAGGATAAAGTCACAAGCTGAAACTTTTGATCGTTTCACAGTCATCATTCCAGGTAACAATTCTATGGACTGCACTAAATGGATTTCAAAGCTTCAAGTTACTCTAGGAAATCATACTATCAATGATAATTTTTATGTAGTGAATGTGGCTGATACTAATGTGGTTTTGGGAGTACAATGGATGTATTATTTAGGGTAACATACGGTGAATTATTAATTCCCTAAAATAAGGTTCAATCATTTGAAAGGGAAACCCATCTTGTTGAGGGGAATGCACACTTACCCAAATCAAGTAGTGTCTTCTCACATCATGAGGACTATCTTGAGGCATGGAGATATAGAGTGGGATGCTGAATGTTTAGTTAAATATCCTAAACCCCACTTGAACATTTCCAATCATCTTAAGGAGATATAGCAAATATTGTGTAAGTATGAGAAGGTTTTTGGAAATCTTCCCCCAGGAAGACCCCCAGATAGAGGCATTGAGCATAAAATTGAGTTAGAGATAGGAACACAACCTATCAAAATTCAGCCTTCTAGGCATCCCAAAAGGATTCAATATGAGGTTGAAAATGCCATTAAATAAATCTTGGAGTTGGGTCTCATAAGGCCTAGTTTAGCCCATTTGCTTCTTTAGTTGTTATGGTAAAAAAGAAAGATGTGACCTTGACAATGTGCATTGATTTCAGAGCATTAAGCAAGAAGACAATAAATAATATATACCCCATCCAAAGGATTTATGAGCTCATGGATGAGTTCCATGGGTCAAATTTCTTGTTAAATATTGACCTTAGATCAGTTTATCATCAAATTCGAATGAGGGAAGAGGACATACCAAAGAATGCTTTCAGATGCCACTATGGTCACTTTGAGTTTGTTGCCATGCCCTTTGGCTTGAAAAATGCACCAGCCACATTTCAATCACGCACAAACAACTTCTTCTACAAGAAACTTCATAAGTTTGTACTTGTTTTCTTTGATGACATTCTTACTTACAGTAAAACTTGGAAGGAACACTTGCATCATCTGGAAGAGGTATTAAAAATTCTGCATGATCAATCTTTGTTTGCTAAGTTGTCAAACTATGAGTTTGGTTTGACAGAGCTCTTGTATCTTGGACAGATCTTTGTTAAAGATGGTGTGAAGGTGGATATGGATAAAATAAGAGCCATTTTAGAGTGGCCTCATCCCAAAAGTCTCACTGAATTAAGAGGATTCATTGGAATTTGCACCTATTATAAATAGCTTGTGAAGGGGTTCTCCCAACTCACTTCACCTCTCACTGATTTGACAAAGAAATATGCTTTACAATGGCATGAAGGGGATGAAAATGATTACCAAAGAATGAAGGAGGTAATAAGAAATTGTCCTATTCTAGCATTGCCTGATTTTTCTAAACCATTTGTCTTGGAATGTGATAAATCATGAGAAGGCATTGGAGCATTCCTAAAACAAGTAAAACACCCAATAGATTTTTAGAGTAGGAAGATACATCCACATGAGAGGATTTACTTCATCTATGATAAATAAATTTTTTCCATCATGCTTTGATTGAGTTTATACAATACTTGGTGGGAAATAAATTTGTAGTCAAAACTGACCATAATAGCTTAAGATACTTCCTCACTCAAAAGGAATTAAAAGTGGGTGAGTAAGATTCAAGCATTTGACTTCGATATTGAATATGTGAAGGGGAAAAATAATGTGTTAGTTGATGCCTTATCTAGAAGACCTTCTATTTCTCTCATGGATGTAGCAGAAAATTGGAAAGCCACATTAGAAGTAGAGTATGCCAAAGATAAATTTTCTTGTGAACTTTTTGATGGGACTAACAATGATGATAGGTATAAGTAATTGTAAGGAATCATATAATACAAAGGTGGAATATATTTGGTCCCTAATTCAAGTTTGAAGGAGGAAATTTTAAAAAAGGCTCATGATTCTCCTCTAGGAGGTCACCCTGGTTTCTTTAAAACATATCAAATGTTGAGTGAAATATTTTCATGGAAAGGGTTGAAGGCTGATGTTCTGAAGTATGTTAATTAATTATCCACATGTATGCAAAATAAAGTGAATCACACTCATCCAGCTGGTCTCTTACATCCCCTGCCAATTCTAGCACAAAAATGGGAGAGCATTTCCATGGATTTCATCACTGGTTTGGCCAAAGTATTTGGTAAGGATTGCATATTTGTGGTGGTGGATAGACTCACTAAATTTGTTCATTTCTTTGTTGTTACTACCACTTTCACTGCTGCACAAGTGGATGAACTATTTTTTAAAGAAGTTTTTAGAATGCATGGGCTTCCTAAGAGCATTGTCAGTGACAGAGATAACATATTTTTTAGTGCATTTTGGCAAGAAATATTCAAAATACTGGGAAAAAATTTGACACCTAGTACAAGCTATCATCGCCAAAATTATGGCTAAACAAAGAGGGTGAATCAATGGTTGTAAGGATACTTGAGGAACTATGTTAGTGGGAAGCAAAAAGCATGGATAAAATGGTTGCATTTGGGTGAGTTTTGTTACAATACTACTTTCCATATGTCCATTGACATGTCTCCTTTTAAAGCACTTTATGGTTATGATGCATCCACTTTTATTGACCACATTTTTTTATGATAGTAGAGCTCCCAAGGCTAAGGATTGGATTTGAAATTTTGAAATTTTTGAGAGATAACTTGCAAGTTGCTCAAAATCAGCAGAAACAATATGCAAATCAACATAGAATGGAGAGACAATTCCAAGTGAATGACTTGGTGTATTTAAGGTTTCATCCCTACAAATAAAACACCATAAAATGTAAAGGTTAATAAAATATCAAACCAATATTTTATGGTTCCTGCAAAGTAATTTGGAAAGTTGGAGAAGGCGCCTATCAATTGGAGCTTCCCATGGGAAGAAAAATTCATAATGTGTATCATGTTTCTTGTCTAAAGAAGGTTGTAGGGAAGCATATTTCAATTTCAGATACTTTACCACCTTTGGATGATGAAGGAAATTTTTTCTCATTCCAAACAAAATCTTGGGAACAAGGGAGAGAAGGCTACAAAGAAGAAAAATCAAAGAATATTTGGTACAATGGAAAGATTTGCCTAGTGAGGAGGCCACTTGGGAAGATGAGAAAATTTTGCATCATAAAAAATTGGCATTGATTTAGGACAAGCAATATTGGGTGGGTTGGACTGTCATGCCCCCATTCCAATAGGTCTACTAGTTGACAATGTTCACCAACCTACTAGTTCCCTAGGTTGGGGGAGGAGACATTAAATATTGCAATAAGGAATCTATGTGACCATAGAGAACCTTATTTTATCATTTACACATTAATTTGGGTCATACAAATAATAAATATGGATAAAATAAAGTGACATTGCTTCATAAGGACATTTGCAGGTCCATGGGGGCCTTGGGTGGCTAGATTCCTCCTTACACATGTCATGAATTAATCCCAAATTCAAAATTATGGGTGATGGAAGGTTATTGGAAGTTGAAGAGTCATCAAATTACATATAATGAGCCTAAGCATTTTAATAGGTGAGTAGGATTAACTCCCCATAGAAGAGGAAGAGTCTAGGACGAAACTAGGTGCCATGTGGAGCTATATTCCCTACGCTTTATGACAACAATGATGGAAGATTCTATGACAAATCAGACCAAATTGCAGACCTGATTGCTGACATATGAAAAATCAGACATAACAGGGATAAAAATGGACACAAAGCAGTCGAATTTGGGATTTATATGCAACCATTTGAATTCGGTGGAAGGTGAAGGGTTGAGGAGAAGGCCAAGTGTCAGGGATATTACTAAACATCAAGGATGAGGTGGAGGAAGCGTATGGGAATGAATTAGACCTTGGGGTACCTTTTGAGGGTGATAAAAATATTTCATGAGGAATGGAAATGGATTTTGGTCATTTGTGAGCTTTCCTTTGTTATTTGGAGAGAAATTGCTTGTCCTTTGCATGGTGAGTGCACACTTACCCTCCCAGTGAGCCAATTTCGAGAGAGTGAGATTCTCATCCAAGTTGGACATGGGAGAGGAAATTAAGACCTCTCATTTGGAGCTTCATACAATGTTTTATTTCATAAATTATTCTGCTGCTTTTAGTGATCCATCTTTCCTCCCATTCTCTCAATTTCCATTTCCATATTTCCATGTTTTTCTATGAAGGCGCACTAGGGTGATTGGTGGTTGCGCCCCATTGAGTTCAGTTGATGCCCAATATCTGATATATGATGTATGGATCTTTAATATCCAGTTCATATTCTCTGTAAGTCGAAATAAGAAGAAATACATATGCAAATGTCCACATTTCCAAGCTTTCTTTTGACTAGTTTCCATGTGATGATTTTCCCTTTCAATGGAGATTGTGTATCTGATGTGTATTGGGACTTGGATCAATGTTATATGCTGTTATTAATCTATTGAAATGTTTTAAATATTCCATATTCATATTTCTATTTTATGAACCATTATATGCACCATTTATGAGTCGAAGTTGAGCTTTATTGAGTCATTTCCCTTAAGCAAATATCACTGAAATTGTGCATTCGAATATGAAGATTTAATTATATGTTGTAGAAATATTAACCACAAATAATTAAATTAAATTAAGTATAATTACAGTCCCCATACTCTGTTTAGAAATTTGGGAGGGTTGATTAGGAGTTGGAGAGTCATTTCTTCCCACACCCTAGGGGGAAATTGCATCATAAATAGCTAGTTAATTTACCCATTTTTCCCTCATGCCAAAATCGAGTTTTAGATGCTAATGACATTGCATAATACTTATATATATCCCATTAAATATTTATAATAATCCCCACATCAGTTCCTACCAAATTTGATACCCCCTTGTGTCATTCGAATCCCTAAGAGTCAAAACTAGTTAAGACATTTTTTCCAAAATTCTGCCTTTGTTGGGAATTTTCAAATTGAAACATTACAATGTTCCTCTATTAATTGGTCCTCTTAATGGAATTTTTCCAGCTGTCAACAAGGATGGGGCTTTTATAAGGATTATTTTCTTCGATCATGCGACTAGTACACCATAGCCATGTTCGGGTTGGTTTGGTATATTCAGGTATTGAAGTAGTTTTGTTATTTCTACCAATTTATTACGCACTTGTATCAATTCACCTGAATATAATGAGTTTCCTATCCTAGTGGTATTCATATAGATTTCAATGGATTCAATATTCATTGCTTTCTCTAACTAAATTTTGTGTGAGTCTATCACTTGTTGTGATAAAGTTATCCTTATTAATGGAAGTAAACCTTCAATAAACCACTCCTTCTAGTGGGATTTGTATACCAAAAATGTTAGTTTTTTAAGAACATCCTTGAAACATTGTGAATATTCCCAGGTAGATTTTCTGTACATTTTCCTAATTTCCCTTTATTTAACAACACCTTGTTGCTTGGACATGGGTTGTGCAAATCCATCCAGGAATAAGTTCTTTGTTTTTGTTAAGGTAGGATTTGTGCTCCTTGCATGTTAAGAAACTTCATGTACTATTGTAAGGCCTTTCCTCTCAAAGTCATCTGAAACTCAACAAATTGGCCGCTTCTATATTTTCTCTATAATTCCAAATTGCCTCACATAGGAACCAATGTTTTGTTGTGTCATGTTCTCCTCCTTTCCCCCAAAATTCTATACATTTTAGAGCAGGCCCTGCCGGTATCCAATCTCTTACCAAATTTTTTGTACCATAGTTGGATTACCTGAGGAGCCGCCATTTGATAGACATGTTCAATGTTTGATTCCAGTGTATCACTTGATCCGTCTTCATGTCTAGCAAATATTGGCTAGCCAGTTTTTCATTTAAATAATTTTGACCGTGGCCCCGCGGGGTTTGTAATAAAATGTGCTAGTAGAGTATTTTGAGTGGTTCAGTCTCCTAAGACATAGAATATCAACTAAGGTATTCCAGGGAGTTTTTTTCCCTTCACAATTGTGCTTTGCCTATAGCCGAGTATAATTGACGAGATTTTCTCCCGCTTCCTCCAAAGCTAGAATGTCTGATTTTGAATTATGGGCCTTGGGGGGTTATTAGAGACCAACTAAGTGTTTATAAACCTACTAGGCATTGTTAATATAGAGCATGGTCTTGTCCTAAGTCAATAGGACCTTTAAAATTTTTCAGAAATTTTTTTACCGGATGGGTTAAATTTTTTATTTATTTATTATTTCCCTAAGTTTTTTTATTAATTTTTCCATAAATTAATTGGAAAAAACCTGTTTGTAATAAGTTAGTCATCCAAACTCTGAATTCAGTGATTGAAGGATCTAACCTTAAGCCAAAAATCATTCTTGATCGGACAGCCAGTCAGATCCAACTTTCAGATCATCAATCAAACACATAACGCTCATTTTCTCAAAAAAATCATTTTTGAGGAAAAAAATGATTATTTTAGAGAAAATTAAAACTCTCCAAATTAATCCAAATTAAGTGAAATAAAAGGATAAATGACATCTAAATGGGTATTTATGATGATTGGAGTTATCATAACTCAACTTTAGTCAGCATTCAGTGAGCAATAAAGTTATATTCAGTTAACAGATTTGTCATCTCCAGCTAAACTCCTGAATTGGATGAAATGGAGAGCACTCATTGGTTTGATGATTCGATCGAGGTAAAGACTAAAGATAAAAGCAACAGTATCCACTCCAGACCTAGCAATGGCTCCTCCATACCTAAGTTGTGGCCTCATCTACCAGCTCACGCCTCCCTTCACCATTCACGCCCCTCTTCAACATGGGGGAATCTTCCACACGTGTGGGCTCAGTTATGGGTTGTTTGCAGTGATTAGGGTTGGAGTGGTGGCATCTAGACTAAGTGGAGGCCTCCCCTCGCTCCCAACTCTTCATGTTTAGGTTTTGGCTCTCAATTATGTGCCGAGCCGGTCAGGTTATGTGATTTGGTTTTAGGGTTTTAGCTTGATCTCATTGTATAAATAGAGGCTCCTTTAGCTCTATTCGGAGGGAGAGTTTGGCATAGAAACTCTGTTGGATTTTGTAAGCTTCTTTTGTTAATAAAATATTGAGACTTTGGAGGTCATTTGATGGGATTTTGGCAATGTGTCTTCATCCTCTGTGAAGTAATATCTCTTTCACCCTACCCTTGTATTGCAATTTGATTATTATGCTTATTAAAGACTAACAATCTAGTACTTAGGCTTCTAATCAAATTTGCATTGACCGTCTATGTCTTTAGGGATTGCATCTAGTAGGAGCTCTCGGCATCTAATACTTTCACCATAAAAGTGTTCCATTATTAATATATTTTGTATGCAGGGTTGCAAGTAGTTCCGGATCTTTCTTGCCTTCTCCAACAAACATCAAAAAATTCTCCTCGTTACGATGGTTACTACAAAGCAGATCTACATTTTTATAGGTTTTATCCTATCCATTTGCTTTCCAAGTAGTACAAGTAATTCTCAATTTATTCACATTTCTAGATCTTGCATTATGATTGGTTAAGTAGATCAAAGATTCACACTTTAATCTATTTGTTGGGTTTAGATCTACTATTTTTCAAATCTTTAACTTTCATTAGATCTAAGATCCTAGTCTCATTTCAAGTTTTTAAATCCATCTTTCTTTTTGCCTTGGAAAACGTGCACAATTTTTCTCGAAAAACGTGCAAATTTTCCACTTTTAGGCTTGCTGGTTTTTTCTATGTTTTTTCATTAATTTTCAATTCTGGAAATTCATTTTAAAATCAGAAATTTTTCGAAATTTTCCAAAAAGTTGATTTTTCAAGCTTTTTGTACTTTTTCTCGAAAAGTGTGCCATTTCAAGCTTGCTGTTTTTTTGTTGATTTTTGACATTTTTCTCCTATTTTTTAATTCTGGAAATTAACCTAAAAATCAGAAAAATTTTCGATTTTTTTTATAAAATATATATATAATTTTTTGACTTTTTCTTGAAAAACGTGCAATTTTGTACTTGTTGTTTTTTACTAATTTTCTGCAATTTTCTACTATTTTCTAGATTCTGGAAATTAGACTAAAAAGTTAAAAAAACTTTAATTTTAAATTCGCAAAAAGTCTCAAGTCGTTTCGTAAAAAAATGTACATTTTACATAAAAATCGGTGAGCTTGCCTGGTCCTTTCCAAGTCTTGATTTTGGGTTTCATTCCTTTGTTTTGGTCTTTTGTTTTCATCTCATAAGGCACTTTTCTTCCCATCCACTTAATCTTTTCGAATCACAAGTTAAATTTAGTTTCTTAACACTCTTACTAGTCCTTGTTTAGAGCTCTTATCCATAGGTGAACTAAAAGCAAAACCAAGCAAGAAAGAGCAAGCATAACTAGATCCAAAGACAAGGATCCAAAACCAAAAAAGAAGTCATTCTCCTTTGTACAAGCTCATAAGAGTTTTTCATTTTTTACTTAAGTTAGTTCTCAAAATTCCTTACAAGGGATGAATTCCCAAGGCATTTGTACTTTATTAAGAAAATAAGGCGAAATGGGGTAAGGCCTCCCATACTTGGTTTTTCTTCCCCATTTGGGGAAGAGTGTCTTTGTTCTTAGCTTAAATTTATTTGAAGTACTTAGAGTAGTTTCATTTTTTGCAAAGTAGATACTAATTGTTAGTTTAGTCATCTCATCTTTTGTTTATTTGAACTACATCATCTTTATGTTCTTATGTCAAGCTGCTTGTCTTTTAACAAAGAACTAAAGTCTCTTGAACTTGCCATAACACAAGTCAAGAGCACTCTCTGTTGGAGAGCATTCCCATTGCATTATCCTTGCATCAAGAATATAGTTTAGTTAAAGTCTCTTGAACTTCTATCATAAGACGAAGTCAAGAGCGCTCTCTATCGGAGAGTTGAACTGTGTGCTCCTAATAATAAAACTTGCAACACATGCCCCTTTAATTAATTAACTCCCTCACCTCCTTGCCGGAGTATGCTCTGACCGATCTCAAATCGGAGTACCCAGAAATGGCATTGGACCTTTAACCCCGCAAGAATAATTTAATAAAATCTAACACCCCACAACCAATGCATCGGCATTGTCTCGATAAATACTCAGGTAGTGGGAAAATTCCAATTGTGGGCGCTGGGAAACCCAATCTGGACACTCGCTGGTTAATTTCTCTGAACACCTAGCTTGTGATTCCAGACAAGTCTGTCATGTCTTCGAACGGAGCCATTGAAAGTATTTCTAGTTAGGTTTCCTAGACACCTTAAGCAATATCATCTTTAAAATCCTTAAAATTTACCAAGAGCACTCACACAATCTAACATTCACTGGTTTAATTTCTAGACGTATGTTTAATTCTCTGGCACATTTCAGCTTCATGACTCCATAAGGCACTGGTCCTTGTTTTAATTTGCATAATTATTTGATCAATTTTCTCTGGTTTGTTATAATTGCTATAATTGAATGCTTAATTGACAGTCTAGAATTTAAACTTATCTTTCAATTCTCTTGTTGCAACGTGGATTGCTTTTTGATTTTCTATCACATTTATAATAAGTATAGCACCTTCAAATCATAATAAATCCTAAAGAACACCCATTCGCATCCGCAACCTTTAAGAACACTTTATCAACTTAAGAGCTATAGAAACTCTTTTCTAGGGACTACCCCCTTGGATTCGTTAGGAGTTAGCCTAAACGGACGAGCTAGGAGTAGGTGACAATACCTACCTCTGTGCTTGCTCCCAAGGTCACACCTCTCCCACTTTCCTAAGTCAGGAGACAGCTTTCAATTGATTTTTGTTGCTGGTGTGCAATCGATAGACAACATCTTTTGGCACCGTTGCCGGGGACAAATCTTTTTGTTCCTGGATGACCTTTGTTTCTTTTAGTTTTTACCTTTTCTCCCCTTTTTTGGTAGATTTTTAGTCCAATCACTCTTCGAAATTAGACTTAAGTCCACCTGGTGACTCCACTGTCAGTTAACACCTCAAGGTATTCTACTAGAAGAAACTCTGCAGGTTTGTTTGATTTCATTCCTGACGCTAACAAAGTCTATAGGAGGAGACTAAACAAACTAGCTTCTCATAAGATCCGTGCAGAACTTGGATCTGAGTCTGTTTCAGACATCCACCTTTTGTTTCCAAAAAACTTAGAAAATTTGCAAAAAAAAACTGTTTCCTTGACACAATGGGTGAGTTATTTACTCAACTCAACTTTACTCAGATAGCAGGTCAACCTCATGACATTCCTAAAAAGGCGATCGACAAACTTATGACATATAATGGCACTGATGCCTCTATCTCTGCTGAGCAACATCTTAGAAATTTATCCAGGCACTGTGGGTCTTATGTTGGGGTTTCTAATAAACATGAAGTTGTGTACATGACCTTATTTGATTTGTCTTTGGATGGCAAGGCTAGCAAATAGTATGATAATTTGCCAAACAATTCTTTTACCACCATAGTGGACTTTAAGACTGCTTTCCTTGGAAAGTTTGGTAGTGAAAAGGAACCTAGACATCTAGTAGCAGCTTTGAATAGCATGAAGAAATATGAAACTGAAACGATGGATGAGTTCAATAATAGGTTCACTAGGTTAGAAAATTCCATCCCTGCCACTTATTCTCCTCTTGCAGCTTCTGTTTTGGATTATTACATTGAAGCATTAAGTGGCAAGATCTAGTACCAGATTAGAGACAAGGAGTCGGCTACTTTACTTCTAGCTCAGGGTTTGGCCGTCAAAATTGATAAGAATATGCAGTCATCTGGTGAATCTAACCTCCAGGGTTATTCAAGGCCTTCAACTCCTTTGAAAATTAATGAACCTAAAGACAAGGATCCTTTATCAGCTATAAAGGATGCCTATGAAAAACAGATGATTGAAATGAAAAGAGAGATGAAGAAAAATATGGAGGAAGCAGAACAGAAACACTTAGCATAGTTGAAGGAAATTCAAAATAAGGTAATAACGATAGAAAGAAATCAAACTCAGCCTACTCCTAGAACCTTTCCTACCAAGCCAACATGGCAGAGAAAGAATCCCAACCATGAGCAGAGGCCTCCTCATCAGCTAGAGGCTACCAAGGTGGTTGAGCCTTACAAACCTTTTTGTAGGGCATGCAGAGATTTCCATGAGGAATATGGCTATCATTATGCATGTTATGTCTAGGAGCATGGTTATCTTGAGGGGTACAGTCCCAGTACGTCTGCAAGCGAGCCTAATTATATCAACAAAATAGATGACATCCCTAGCATCTCCATAGGAAATTGGCCACATGGCAATCATTATGGAAAGAAATTTGACCACTTAAATCAATACTATGGCGAGATGCTTTCAGACGAGCAGATCAACAACACTCAAAACTTCAAGGGAATAACTTATCAAAGAAAGGGGTCTTCTGCATAGAATATTCCTAAGGTAATAGCTCCTAATCCTCCCAAAGAAGTAGAAACTAAATAAATTATTGATTTAAGTTTTGACTTAGGTATTTGGCTAGCAAATACAAAAGTCCCTGTTCCAGTCCTTGAATTATGTAAAATACCTGGCCAAAGAGAGAGACTTTTGAAAATCCTATACCCTCCAAGTAATGTTGACCCTCAAACTGAAGAAAGTCCTTCAAATCCTGTAAATCCCCTTACCCCTAAAAAGGTCATTTTTTTCTGATACCGTGGAGCGAAATTCAAATAATTTCTTTGCCGATCCACCCATAATTCTACATACTAGGGACCCAAGGAAAGAAGATCATCCCCCTTTTTACGTATCATTGATGATGGGTGATCTTCTTCTACACAATTGTATGTTAGACTCGGGATCTAGTTCCAGCCTCATGACCAAAAAATTCATGCAGTAGCTTGACTTAAGAACCACAAGGCCATACCAGAATGTATGTGCCATGGAATCTAGACCGGTTAAAGTTGAAGGGATGATTAAGAACCAGTTAGTTAGATTGGCTAAATATCTGGATGTCCAAATCACCATGGACATCCTTGTTATTGATGTTCCGGACAAGTGGGGGATGTTGCTTTCTAGGAAATGGGGTGCCACTTTGGTAGGATCAATCCAAATGGATTGGACCTATGCCACCATACTAGCATCAGAGTTTTCACTTGTTAAGTTGTATTCTAAAAAATAAAAAAGACACCATGTTGAAAACCCTCAAAGACCATTGAATGAGTATGCTTACCACACTGATGAAAATGGTTCCTATCAAATCAACTCCACCTTATTGGAACCCATCCAAGAAGAGATGAAGACCAAAAAACTTAGTGAATTGTGGAGAATGAATTTTGATGGTGCTTATTCTAGAGTGGGCAAGGGGGCTGGTGTTGTCATTATTTCACCAGAGGGTAAGGTTTTCAACTTTGCTTTCAGATTTGAATTCGAAGCAACTAACAATGTGGCAGAGTATGAGGCACTTCTACTGGGCATTGAGATTGCCAAGGACATGGGGATCAAGTTACTTAATATTAAAGGGGACTCTGATTTAATTGTCCAACAAGTTAAGGGTCATTTTGCATGTAAGTGTCAGAGGCTTAAAAAATATAGAAATGCAATCTGGGATACAATGGAATTCTTTGATGCCCTTAACATAGAGGCAGTCCCTAGAGATCAGAAGAGTGCCTCCGATAAGCTTGCAGTTTCAGCATCAAGTACTCTTCAGCCATCGGATGAGATGTTAGAGGGGGATTGTCCTTTAGAGATTAACTTCAAACCTTCTATTCCTGATAATATTGAACATTGGAAAGTTTTCCAAGATGATGCACAAATATTGAAATTTATTAATCATATTGATGAATTTTCCAATTATAAAGCCAATGAACGTGAGGAAGGTAAAGAATATCAGGATGAGGGTAACCGCTTCAATCCTGTGACACGTGCATTTGTTTCCTTAGAGAACATATTTTACAGATAGGATAGGAGAAAGAGTAGTGTCTAACAAATGAAGCCGGGTGATTACATTGAAATCAACATTGGGACAGAAATAGAACCGAAAATCATAAAAATTGGAAAAGGTACTTCCGAAAAAGAAAGGAACAGCCTCATAAATCTAGTCAAAGAGTATAGGGATGTATTTTCCTTTACTTATGACGAAATCAAAGCCTATAGGGAATATGTATTTCAACGTACTATTCCCTTGAAGCCAGAATGTCAAAAATACAAGCCTTTCAGAGAAAAAATTAGGCAAATAAATCCTAAGTTAGCACCAATCATTAAAAAGGAGTTAGAAAAAATTCTAGCAGCAGGAATAATAGCTCCTACGAGACATTCAACGTGGTGTTCCAACTTGGTCGTAGTTAGAAAGAAGAACGGGAGTATAAGGATATGTATAGATTTTAGAAATCTAAACATAGCATGTCAGAAGGACAATTACCCCCTGCCCAACATGGAGACCCTCCTCCAACGGGTCACTGGATCGAGCATGATGTCGATGCTGGATGGTTTTTCTGGCTATAATCAAGTAGTCATTCAAGAAGAGGATAGGCCTAAAACCACTTTCACAACTCCTTGGGGAACCTTTGAATATTTGAGAATGCCCTTTGGCCTTTTAAATGCAGGAACTACTTTCCAAAGGGCCATGGATTATGCTTTCAAGGATTTGATTGGAAAAATCATTGAGATCTATCAAGATGATCTTACTATTTTTTCAAAAGAGAGATCCAACCATGTTGGTCATCTCAGGCGTATTTTCAAGCGATGTAGGAAGTATGGCATTTCTTTGAATCTGGCTAAGTCAATCTTAGGTATTGAAGAAGGAAAGCTTTTAGGTCACATTATCAACAAAGACGAGGTCAAAATTGACCCTGAGAGGATAGAAGCTATACAAAAGATTCCCCTTCCCATAAATGTTAAGGGTCTCCAATCATTCAATGGTCACATTAACTTCATTAGGAGATTCATTCCTAATCTAGCAGAACTCATGAAACCTATGCAGGCTCTCATAAAGAAAAATGTTAAATTCATGTGGATAGATGAAGGAAGGAATGCTTTTGACACTATTAAAGATGCCATCACTAGGTCCCCTGTCTTAGTCATCCCGGATTATGCAAAAGATTTCATGATCTTTTCCTTTGCTTCAGAAGACACTATTGCCAGTGTGTTGCTCCAAAAGAACTTCGAAGGGTTCGAGTAACCTATAGCATTCATGAGTAGAGCCTTGCAGAATTCTGAGCTAAAGTATACCATCATGGAGAAGCAGGCTTATGCTTTGGTTAAATCATTGAAACACTTTAGGACCTATATTGGGTATTCTAAGGTTATTGGATATGTTCCCCATACTGTGGTTAAGGATATCCTTTCTCAAAAGTATTGTTTAGGAATAAGGGGTACATGGGTTTCCAAGATCTAGGAATATGACCTTGAGATAAAGCCCACTAAATTAATCAAGGGACAATGCCTTACAAGAATGATTACTCAGAATAATGAAGAATCGATTGAGATGATTGAAGAAAACGATATCCCTCAGCCTACCATGACTCCTGCACTTCAAAACCTTGATAACCATTGGTATTCAGACATCATTTTCTTCCTTCTCCATCTCACCTGCCCTGATCACCTCAAAGGACACAACGTAGGTCTTTGAGACTTAATATTGCTAGGTATTTCCTTACCCAAGAGGGTCTGGGTTGGAGGAACCCAGATGGTATCATACTTAGGTGCATCAACGAACAAGATTCTAAGAATATATTAGCAGAGTTTCCCTCAGGATTTTTTGGAGGCCATTATGCAGCAAATACAATTGCCAACAAAATTTTGAGACCTGGATATTACTGGCCCACCATTTTTTCAAATGCTCACAAGCATGTCAAGTGTTGCAAGGAGTGTTAGCTTTTCACTGGGAAGCAGAAGTTGGCAACTCTTCCCCTTACTCCGGTTGTCGTCCTTTCCCCTTTTCAGCATTGGGGGCTTGATTTTATTGGCAAATTCAAGGATAACTCCAACAATGGTTTTTGCAGGATTCTCATAGCAACCGATTACTTCACCAAGTGGGTAGAGGCCATACCCACTAAAAATGCCACTAAGAAGGTTGTTATTGACTTCATCAAGGAAAGAATCATCACCAGATTTGGAACTCCCCTTAAAATAACAATCGATAATGCCAAAGCTTTTAGTTCAGGAGCAGTAAATGACTTATGCTTTAAATATGGCATTATCCTATCCCATTCATCAGATTACTATCCTCAAGGAAATGGACTTGCTGAGTCTACTAATAAAAATATGATGACAATCCTCAAGAAGACTATGGGGGATAATAAGAGATCATGGGATAGCAAGATTAAGTATGCTGTGTGGGAAGATAGGATCACTAAAAGGAACTCAACTGGAAATTCACCTTTTGAGCTGGTGTATGGACTCACAGCCACCCTTCCGGTCAGCATGCAGATTCCAATGTTTAGGATGTTAAGTGAATATGGCATGGAACAGTTAGAAATGGAGCAGAGAATAAATCAGACTATAGAGTTGGATGAATCTAGAAGAGCTGCCCTTGATCGGTCACTCAGACATCAAGAAAGCATGAAGGGCACCTTTGATAAGTCAGCCAAGCCGAGAGCTTTCCAAATAGGAGATACTGTTCTCTTATGGGATAAGAGAAGGGAGAAGCTAGGAAGCATGGAAAATTTGACAGCCTTTGGAAAGGCCCATTTATCATCCGTGACACGGATGGCACCAATTATTTTTTCCTTAACACCATGGATGGAGAAATATTAAACCTGCGCATGAATGGCCAACACTTGAAGCCCTTTTACCGAAACAACCTCCAAGATGACCAAGGGGTCATCCCAGGGCTTTTCTAAACCCATCCTTGTTGTATTTTTATGTACTTTATTTCTGTACTATATTTTATGTATCATATCTTTGTAGAATGTTGTATCAAATCTCATTCCTTTTGTATATTAGCATTTGTATTGTACTTCACTTATATAGCCTAAAAAAGAAAAAAGTTTATTTCATGTACTTTATTTCGAAAAAAGCAAAAATATTTTCTAGTATTTCATCATGGCATATTTTTATCATATACATGGACCTGAGTCATTTCTGTTTACATGCAGGTACCAGAGATTCCTGGATTCTCAAGCACTCTTTTTTATCAATAGATCAAGCAAGTACCCGTCCCATAGTTGGAGCTAGATGTTACCAACTTTTTTGTACCATAGGAGCCGCCAGTTGAAAGACATGTTCTATGTCTGATTCCAGTGTATCAGTTGATCCGTCTTCATGTCTACCAAATATTGGCTAGCCAGTTTTTCATTTGAATAATTTTGACCATTGCCCCGCAGGGTTTCTAATAAAATCTGCTAGTAGGGTATTTTGAGTGGTTCGGTCTTCTAAGACGTAGAATCTCAACTAAGGTATTCTAGGGAGTTTTTTTCCCTTGACAATTATGCTTTGTCTATAGCCGAGTATAATTGACGAGGTTTTCTCCCGCTTCCTCCAAAGCTGGAATGCCTGATTTTGAATTATGGGCCTTGGAGGGTTATTAGATCCCAACTAAGTGTTTATGAACCTACTAGGCATTTTTAGAATAAAGCATGGTCTTGTCCTAAGTCAATAGGACCTTTAAAAATTTCCCGAAATTTTTTTACCGGATGGGTTAAATTTTTTTTTTTTTTTAAATTTTTAATTATTTCCCTAAGTATTTTTTATTAATTTTTCCATAAATTAATTGGAAAAAACCCATTTGTAATAAGTTAGTCATCCAGACTCCGAATTCAGTGATTGAAGGCTCTAACCTTAAGCCAAAAATAACGCTCATTTTCTCAAAAAGTCATTTTTGAGGAAAAAAATGATTAGTTATTAAAAAATGATTATTTTGGAGAAAATTAAAACTCTCCAAATTAATCCAAATTCAGTGAAATAAAAAGCTAAATGACATCTCAATGGGAATTTATGATGATTGGATTTATCATAACTCAGCTTCAGTCAACATTCAGTGAGCAATAAAGTTATATTCAGTTAACGGATTTGTCATCTCCAGCTAAACTCTCAAATTGGATGAAATGGAGAGCACTCATTGGTTTGATGATTTGATCGAGGTAAAGACTGAAGACAACAGTAGCAGTGGCCACTCCAGACCTAGCAATGGTTCCTCCATAACTAAGTTGTGGCCTCACCTACCAGCTCACACCCCTCTTCAGCATGGGGGCGCCTTCCACACGTGTGGGCTCAGTTATGGGTTGTTTGTAGTGATTAGAGTTGGAGTGGGGGCGCCTTGCCTAGGTGGAGGCCTCCCCTCACTCCCAGCTCTTCATGTTTAGGTATGGGCTCTCAATTATGTGCCGAGCCGGTCAAGTTATGTGATTTGGTTTTAGGGTTTTAGTTTGATCTCATTGTATAAATAGAGGCTCTTTTAGCTCTATTCAGAGGGAGAGTTTGGCATAGAAACTCTGTTGGATTTTGTAAGCTTATTTTGTTAATAAAATATTGAGACTTTGGAGGTCATTTGATGGGCTCTTGGCATTGTGTCTTCATCCTATGTGAAGTAATATCTCTTTCACCCTACCCTTGTGTTGCAATTTAATTATTATGTTTATTAAAAACTAACAATCTAGTACTTAGGCTTCTAATCAAATTTGCATTGAGTGTTTGTGTCTTCAGGGATTGCATCTAGTAGGAGATCTCGGCATCTAATACCTTCACCATACAAGTGTTCCATTATTAATATATTTTGTTTGCAGGGTTGCAAGCGGTCTTGGATCTTTCTTGCCTTCTCCAACAAACCTCAAAAAATTCTCATGGTTACGTTGGTTACTACAAAGCGGATCTACATTTTTACAGGTTTTATCCTATCGATTTGCTTTCCAAGTAGTGCAAGTAATTCTCAATTTATTCACATTTCTAGATCTTGCATTATGACTGGGCTAAGTAGATCAAAGATTCACACTTTGATCTATTTGTTGGGTTTAGATCTACTATTTTTCAAATCTTTAACTTTCATTAGATCTAAGATCCTAGTCTCATTTCAAGTTTGTAAATCCATCTTTCTTTTTGCCTTGGAAAACATGCACGATTTTTCTCGAAAAATGTGCAAATTTTCCACTTTCAGGCTTGCTGGTTTTTTCTATCTTTTTTCATTAATTTTCAATTCTAAAAATTCATTTTAATATCAGAAATTTTTCGAAATTTTCCAAAAGGTTAATTTTTCAAGTTTTTTGTACTTTTTCTCAAAAAGCATGCCATTTCAAGCTTGTTGTTTTTTTGCTGATTTTTGACATTTTTCTACTATTTTTTTATTCTGGAAATTAGCCTAAAAATCAGAAAAAATTTCGATTTTAAAAAAAAAAAATTCATTTTTATTTTTATTTTTTATTTTTTGACTTTTTCTCGAAAAACGTGCAATTTTGTACTTGCTGTTTTTTACTAATTTTTTGTTATTTTCTAGATTCTAGAAATTAGCCTAAAAAGTTAAAAAATCTTTAATTTTAAATTTGCAAAAAGTCTCAAGTCGTTTCATAAAAAATCGTGCATTTTACATAAAAATCGGTGAGCTTGCCTGGTCCTTTCCAAGTCTTGATTTTGGGTCTCATTCCGTTGTTTTAGTCTTTTTTTTTCATCTCATAAGGAACTTGTCTTCCCATCCACTTAATCTTTTCGAATCACAAGTTAAATTTGGTTTCCTAACTCTCTTACTAGTCCTTGTTTAGAGCTCTTATCCACAGGTGAACTAAAAGCAAAACCAAGCAAGAAAGAGCAAGCAGAACTAGATCCAAAGACAAGGATCCAAAACCAAAAAAGAAGTCATTCTCCTTTGTACAAACTCATAAGAGTTTTTCATTTTTTACTTAAGTTAGTTCTCAAAAGTCCTTACAAGGGTTAAATTCCCAAGGCATTTGTACTTCATTAATAAAACAAGGCGAAGTGGGATAAGGCCTCCCATACTTGGTTTTTCTTCCCCATTTGGGGAAGAGTGTCTTTGTTCTTAGCTTAGATTTATTTCAAGTACTTAGAGTAGTTTCATTTTTTTCAAAGTAGATACTAATTGTTAGTTTAGTCATCTCATCTTTTGTTTATTTGAACTACATCATCTTTATGTTCTTATTTCAAGCTGCTTGTCTTTCAACAAAGAACTAAAGTCTCTTGAACTTGCCATAACACAAGTCAAGAGCACTCTCTATCGGAGAGCATTCCCACTGCATTATCCTTGCATCAAGCATACAGTTTAGTTAAAGTCTCTTGAACTTCCGTCATAAGACAAAGTCAAAAGCGCTCTTTGTCGGAGAGTTGAACTGTGTGCTCCTAATAATAAAACTTGCAACACACGCCCCTTTGATTAATTAACTCCCTCCCCTCCTTGCCGGAGTATGCTCTGACCGATCTCAGATTGGAGTACCTAGAAACGACACTAGACCTTTAACCCCGCAAGAATAATTTAATAAAATCTAACACCCCACAACCAACGCACCGACATTGTCTCAATAAATACTCAGGTAGTGGGAAAATTCCAAGTGTGGGCGTTGGGTAACCCAATCTGGACACTTGCTGGTTAATTTCTCTGAACACCTAACTTGTGATTCCAGACAGGTCCGTCATGTCTTCGAACGGAGCCACTGAAAGTATTTCCGGTTAGGTTTCCTAGACACCTTAAGCAAGATCATCTTTAAAATCCTTAAAATTTACCAAGAGCACTCGCACAATCTAACGTTCACTGGTTTAATTTCTAGACGTATGTTTAATTCTCTAGCACATTTGAACTTCATTGACTCCATAAGGCACTGGTCCTTGTTTTAATTTGCATAATTATTTGATCAATTGTCTCTGGTTTTTTATAATTGCTATAACTGAATGCTTAATTGAAGTCTAGAATTTAAACTTATCTTTCAAATCTCTTGTTGCAATGTGGATTGCTCTTGGATTTTGTATCACATTTATAATAAGTATACCACCTCCAAATCATAATAACTCCTAAACAACACCCATCTGCATCCCCAACCTTTAAGAACACTTTAACAACTTAAGAGCCATAGAAACTCTTTTGTAGGGACTACCCCCCTTGGCTTCGTTAGGAGTTAGCCTAAACGGAAGAGCTAGGAGTAGGTGACAGTACCTAGGTCTGTGCTTGCCCCCAAGGTCACACCTCTCCCACTTTCCTAAGTGATGAGACAACTTTTAATTGATTTTTTCTGCTGGTGTGCAATCGACGGACAACGCAATCCATTGTCTCAGTTAGAGTACCTACAAATACAAATCCTTGGGGTCTCGAGTGTGATACAATGTTACTACTAGTTTGTTGAGTAATACTACCACTAGTTACTCATGTTAATGAACTCCTTTTTTAACTATTACCATTTTTATTCATATGTATATGCCAAGGTAGTTGTAAAACAAAATTTTAAGAGTTTGTTACTATATTTTGCAAGGGAAATTGGGATTTGGTTACATAAGTGTTAGTTTTATTGATTCTTGTAACAACTTCTACACGAATTGGGGGTTCACATTCTAGGGTGCTTTTATTATTTATAGGATTTGAGAGCTCTTGATGATCTGCAAATTTGTCCATGAGTATTTCTAGTGTTTGATCTAGTCTTTAACTACTTGTTGGATAAGTTCCATATTCCCTCCTACTACTTGGACCTTCTCTCTAACTTCTTCTTATTGGGGTTTTCAACACTTCTATCCCTCTTTCCCTTGGTCTGGATCTATTCATTTTCTCTATTGACTTCATCTAACATAATTCTCTATGATTTTATTCAATATTTTCCCTATTCCGCATTTTTCTTCAGTTGTGCACTTCTTCTTTGTTCCTTTCTCATTTGCACTTTCCACCTTTGTTCATGGATTTTCACTCTTCTTTCATTTCATTCACCCCTAACTTATTTACAATCAACCCCTTTTATTGATAGTAGTTATACCCTCTGGAGCAAAGTATCATCACCCCAAATTTTCCACCTGGGCATGAGAGTTTTAATCTTCCATTATAATCCAATATTGAGGAAAAAACTCAAATTAAACCATCCAAGTTTTAATCCATCATGGAACTTCTATTAGAAGTCTTCCCCTATATCCTCTTTTAAGTTCGTATTCAACTTTAGACACCGATTGGTTATTTTCGGTTGCAAATTCCAAAATATAACTAGTGAGGCTACTTTCTACCCAGAAATCAATAGCTCTAGTAAGTGGTGAATCTAAGTGATTCAATCTAATCATGTATTTTTCATTTCATTGGATAATACTTCTTTATTGGTTGTGATATCTAGGTGCTTTAGCAAGTCTATGTAACCATTTCACTAGAGTAACAAGAATTTCAACCCACAAGAATTCATACTGATTTAGTGGAGTTCCTCCATAGAAAAGATATTGTTCAAAATTAGATACTTCCCACCCTATTAATTTGACTTCGTGTGTTGCTACATTGGTAGGATTCTTATTCCACCATAGTTGAATCTTACTCATTGTCACATAAGTATCCATACAATTAGTAATGTCTCATTAAAATTCATTTCTTGGCAACGAAACCATTTGTTGGTACAAAATTGACACTCGGTTCTTTCACATGGGAGAACAAATGAATCAATACAACCTAGTGTGTGTAATGTCCCCATTCAAATAATTGCATAGCAGGAAAATTCCATCAATCCTACTAGTTCCCTAGGTTGGGTGGAAACATTGGGAAGTTAATAAGGGAGCTAATAAATGGTGTTTAGACATTAGAATGAATAAATATTTATTTAATGGAGTTAATTAAATGAATTCAAGTTAAAAATGAAATGGATATGGAGAATGGAGACACATGGAGACTATGGGGCCCACTCAAGCTACAATTCCTATGTTAAATTGCATCCTCCTTTTGAAATCTCGAATCTATGGGAAGCCTAATTTTTTTGGATGGATTATAAGGTTAATATACTTGTCCATATACTTCATAGGTTGAATTTTGGATGAATTGTAACTTACATGGGGGAGGAAGAGCCAAATGGGAGTTTCATGGACACTTTTCCCTTACATTTATGACATCTATGACACCACTGATGGAGATTCTATGACAGTTATGACACAAGTCAGGTATGAAGGCTGACATATGACATATTTGACATGTCATTCCTGAATATAGAATCTTAGAGGGCGCTCATGGGAGTTGGAGAAGTCCAAGAGGCCCCTACTCAAATTTGGGAGAAGAGGGAAGGTGAAGAGAGAGGCCACATGGCATAGCACGAGAAGCCACACCAATTTGACTTGGATTTGGTTTATGGATGGATTTGGAACCTTAGAATACCAATTATTTTTATAAAATTAAGGTATCAGCCATGAGAAGGCCCTTTTGATCATTTATGAAAATTGTTATTGTGAAGAGAGAGAGCTAGTGGATGACTAGTTCATGCCTTAGCCAATTTCGAGGGTGAAAGATTCCCATCCTAGTTGGTGTTTGTAGAGGCCACTCAGGTATTTCAAGGAGATTCAATGGATTCATAAGTTACAGGTGCAAGCTATAGCAGCTCGTGGACATATCAAGTTCAAATTGTTCTTCCTTTCATCTCAATTTTTCTCACCATATTTCATCTCTATGGAGTGAGGCGTACTTGGTGAGCTATTCATCTCTTTGAGGGAGATTATATTTATCCATTATTTTATATTCTGATGTAAATTATCTGTTATTTAATTTCAGAAGTCTCTCAGGTCGAAAGGCCAATAAATCTCGTGTATTATTGGTCAATAATGAAGAAACAGTGCCATTTCCCCACTACCTTGTTGTAAACTCTTGCAATCTTGATGGATTCGAATGGATGTATAGAATATTGATGATTTATGAATGAATAGACCTTAATTAAATTATATTATGGATTTAATGTTCAGTAACTTAGAATTTGTGGCCATTCGGTCGAATTTCATAGCAATTGGAGCAAACTACACCTCATTTTCCCAAGTGTCCAAAAATAGTTTTTTTATATGTGATTTAAAGAAGTGATAACAGACATGGGAGGTATATTGGTTATGCATATGAGTCTATAATAATGTATTTTACACATCCCCTTATTCAATTTAATAATTCGAGTGGGTTTATGCACATTTGGGAAGCCATTTCTACCACTTACCCCAGGGGGATTTGAGCCCAAAATTGCTAGTAAAATCATCTATCTTGTTTAGAATTTAGTAGAGACTTGAAGAAGTGATTGGCGGGACATAATACATCCTTGAAAATAATAAAAAAGTTATTATATCATTCATACACCTTATCTGAATATTTGGGATAAATTGGGCTGATTTGGAGATGAAGACACTAAAACTAGTCAAGAGCCAAAACTATAAAAAAATTGGAAAATTGGGCATTTTGGTAAAATTTAATAAAAGGTAAATTACAAGTGGTATCAGAGCATGTTCTTGGAACCTGATGGATTTAAAAAGGATTCAAATCAATAAACCCCCACCCTTAGAATCTGAATTGGAAGGTGCTCGGCTTGTAGAAGAAGAACTAGAAGAAAAAAAGGCACCTTTGACTAAAGCTATGGTGCACGAGGGAGAAGACTACACTAACAAGAAAATGGAGTATCTCAAAATTATAAAACCCATGTTTGAAGAAATATCCAAGGACATGTCCCAACATATGGTAGACATGACCCAACAGATAGTAAAAGGATTCGAATTGATGGCCAGTTAAATGGGAAGCAAAGGGATAATAGGAGATAGTGGTAGTTCACAATCGGCAGAAAAGAAGAAAATGGGTGAGCAAATTTTCTCACGATCATGAACTCATAATAGACCCCATGAATTTCAGAGCACACCAAGGCATATTGTGCCTAAATTTATTATTCCCAAAGAAGAGACTAACATTCAGTTTGAAATTGATACAATAACAAAAGAATGGGCTAAATTGGATGAATACTATAGGAGAAGTATAACATTTGAGGAGTGTTACCACCTGAGTTGTACTTAGTGGTTTTTAATCAAGTGAGCCTCATGAACCAAACAAGGATAACTTGTTCGGACTTCAAAAGACCTTCAATCTTGCTTCTGGAAAACTTTGTTGTACTATATCACATGTTCATACCCCCTTGGGGGAGTTGTAATAAATGTTCTAGCATGATAGTGTTTGTAAAAGAATCAGTCTATTAGACTTTATTTGTCAATCCGATCAGCCCAAGGTGTTTTTTCCCTTGGTTATTTTTTTTTTGTAAATAAAACTTGCATTACTATACAGAAGCCAAATTATAGAGCAAAATACATCTAAAGCCGTCCCAAAAACATGGAGGCCTTAGTCCAGTCCAGCGGAACCCAGTCCGGGACTTGACCTGAGCTATTTTGCCAAAAAAATACAGAGTTTTTCCAAAGCCTCTTGCTCCCCCTAGTACCTCTGTTCCTACTATAATTCCTGATGTTGTTACATTGCTTCCCCACCCACATCAAAATGGACGAATTGAGGGTCCTGTCTCTACTAGGATCCCTATTGACAGCATGGTGGCTATTAACATAAGGAATACAACTATCTAAACTAAATAACACCGAAAATACATAGACAGAAAAGGAAACCTGAAAAAAGCATAGACTGAGGAGTGATATCATATCCGACTAGGAGGAAGGGAGCTCCAGCGAGAGATTACAGTTGAGGGGATCCCGGCAGCTAATTACTGGGAGCTAGACACAAGCACTGACATTATTTTCATGGGGCTAGCCTTGTTCCGTGAGTCCACAAATCCACCTTCGTCCACCACACCACTTCTGATGGTCTGCTCCTGAGTTCTAGATGTCTTCATGGGCCGGTGATCCACAGGGTGAAATGGAAAACCCAAATGAGCAGCGAGGACGTCGAACTTCTAGTGCATTGTGTGGAATTTAGAATTGTGCTCCTTCTAGAAGGGCACAGGTTCAAAATTTCCATCTCTCTTGGCTTCCTGTATCGCTGCGGAGTGCCCCACCAAGTGAACTGTGACCCAATACGTCATTAGCATTCGATCATATGCTGAAGCATGGCCAGCGGTGTTGCTAGGGTCCAGGACCCATTTTGCAACCTCCACGTGAAGATTCTCTTGAGGCATGGCTTTCACCTCCACCCAAAGTCCCTCGACCACCCTTTCAACCTCGAGCCGGATACTAAGTAGAACGTGCTCCTTGTAGAGGTCAGCCTCCTCCTGAGCCTGGAGCTGAGCACGGGTGGATTTCCATGTCTGATGCTTGATGGATTTCCCCTTAACCGAAGGTAAGCTAGACACCTCCCCGGATCTAAAATCCCTCTTGAATTGCTGTTTGGGAGCCATCGGGCAAGACTGTGGAAACAAGAAAGGCAATGGGAGGTGAAGTTGAGGCACACTAACAAGACCAAATTCCAATGCACAGTGTAAGATGAAAGACAGATACGCAATCCTGCCCTTTCTGAAGCAGAACTCATCATAGAAAATTTCAAAATATCTGGAACAAAATAGTTGAGCACTCGTGGGAGCACTCCCATCCCTGACCTTATCCTGCATCATTCCCATCATGAGATCGAGAGCCCTTGTCCTATGGAGATAATGGACTTCGTCCAGTTGATGGTCCTTTCACCCAGTGCTAAGCGTGGTAGAGCCGACGGCATGAAATGAAATAATGGAGCAGTACAAGCACCAAAGCCGACGGGCATTTAAGGCTTCGGTCCCACACCGCATTATCTTGGCCGCGTGTAGGGGTGCTCGCGCCTCCTAACTCCATCTGTCCTCCCGTCCATTTGATCGGCCATCTGTATTACCTCAAAAATATCCCTAGCGGCCAGGTGCCGACATTGTTTGGCCCATTCCTCCTCATCACCGCCTTCTAACTTGTCACGTCAAAATCCAACTCCGCACTCCATAGTTGCGTTTGCCAACCAGTCAGCAGCCTTGTTGGCCTCCCTTCTAACATGGTGAAAAGAGATTGTGGGGTGTGCAAGGATAAGGACGCACATCCTCTCCAGCCTGTATGCTAGGCGCCAACTGAGTGAGATCTTTTCTGACATTTGTCCATTCAGTAATCGCCTTGCCATCTGGATGAGGGTATTGGAATCACCTTCGATTATAGCAAAAAAAAACCCTCCCCTGATCAACACTTCCGAGCCTCAAATGAGGCCTTCCAACTCATCCAATTTGTTTGTATTCTACCCTATAGCTCCCATGAACACCGTCATGATCCTGCCCTCATGATCGTGACAAAGGCCACCAAAAGCAGTCGGACCTAGGTTGCCTCTAGACGCGCCATCGAGATTCAGTTTGAAAACATCAGGAGGAGGAACCAACCAAATCAATGGACTAGAGGGGAGACATTGTTTGTCCCAATAGCGCAGAGCAGCCAGCGTAGGTCTACTCAACCCCCAGTTCTCAGCGATCCGGACTTCTTCCCGCGGGAAGATCTTATCCTATTCATGCCAGTGCATGCACCTAATGGATGATAGCAGGTTGTCTTGCATCGTGTTCCATACCATCTCCATATATTTGCATTGATCTTGGAAGATCCTAGCATTCCTCTCATTCCATATACACCACATGGCCATGCCTAGGAAAGCATCCCAGATAGTTCTGATAATGGGATTTTTGAAGGCTCTTGGGCACCTTTCTCTTAAGGTCTGGGAAGGTTGACCCCATTTCCTATCGCTCCGTCAGAACCTCATTGCTCCCTTGTCCCAAATTACTACTGTGAAAGGGTAGCTGTCCAGCAAATGGCCCATCGTTTCCTCCGCTTGAAAACACAGACAACACTGGGATGGTCCAAGAATCCCCTGCTTTCACAAATTTTCACAAGTGAGGATCCTTCCTCTAGCTAATAGCCAAACAAAGAGGGCCACCTTGGGCCATAAGTTGATAGTCCAATTTTTTTTCCAGATGTCATCCATCACTGCATTCCTCAAAATACTGATATTATAGGCCTCCTTGATGCTAAAGGAACCTCTAGGCGAGTATCCCCACCTTAAGATATCAGGGCCTTCTTGGGCCTTAATAAAGTGTTTGTTCAGTTCTTCATGGAACGCTTCCCAGTCCTCCTCACTCGTATATTCAGGTTTCTCAAGGAATTTCCACTGATGATGATCCATTTGGTTCCCCAGCCTCCAGGATTGGTTCACCAGAATCATGCCTCGCTCGAGCTCCTGCTGTTTGATGAGAGTCCACCGTGTATCCCTACCAAGGATGGGAAACTGGTTCCATGAATCTTCCCAAAACTTTGCCCTAATACCATTCCTGATCTCCCAAAAGCTATTCTCTTGGATAATCATTTTACCAGCCATGGATTTCAACCATATGGGTGACCCACTAGGGGCCTCATTGAAGCAGATCAGGAGATGTATGGGTCTATCCCTGGCATATCTTATGCTCCAAAGTTTCACCCATGGTTCCGATGAATGGTTAACCCATTGCCACCAGACTTTGGCCCCAAGGATCTCCGACATTACTTCAGGATCCCTAAGACCTAATCCTCCCTATTCTTTAGGCTTGCAAACATCCTCCCAGCTTACCAGAGAGAATTTAGCCTTCTCCCCATGACCCTACCAAATAAAATTACGATTAATACACCGGATTTCCTTAAGAATATTTTTAGGCGCAGTTAAGATCGAAAAAAGGTAAGTCGGCATCACTTGTAAGATGGACTTGACCAGGATCAACCTACTTGGAAAATTAAGGGGGAGGAGCACCCAGCTTGATAGTCTCTGCTTTAATCTATCCAGAAGTTCCTGCCAGGCTTCTTTTTTAGGCCAGCCCATCCCAACGGGAATGACAAGGTACTTAGATGGGAGAGCCCCTCTGGAGAAACCTAATATTCTCAGGATATTCCTCTAGGTGGTCAGGGGAGTATTAACAAAGAAGACCTAAGATTTATTGGGATTGACCGCTAGTCCTGAGGCCCGAGCAAAAGGGTCTAGGATTTTCTTGAAGCTTCGAGCTTCTTGGACTGAGGGGTGCCCCATGAGCATAGTATCATACACAAATTGTTGGTGATTATGAGAGGACACCCCCTCATGTGTTTTCACTCCTCGAATTGCACCACTTTCAACCTGGGCTGCAATGAGACAGCTTAAGCCCTCAACCATGAGGATGAAGAGAAAGGGGGCCAGAGGGTCTCCTTGGCGAATTCCGCGGGATGGTTGAAAGGTTGATGTCGGGAATCCATTAAGGAGGATATTAAAGAATGGTGAGGAAACCAAGCCCATGACCCACTCCACCCAATCGGGGGAAAAACCGTAGGCTCCCAACATCTTCTCCATGAATTCCCAATTGAGCTTATCATATGTTTTTTCTATATCGAGCTTAATCATCATCCCATGGATTCTCAAGATTTTGAGTGAGTGAAACACTTCATGCAAGAGAATAACCCCATCCAAGATTTTCCTTCCTTCCACGAAACCCGATTGTTTTTGGATTATGAGCATCGGAAGGAGGGGTTTGAGCCTGTTAGCAATGACTTTGGAGATGATTTTGTGGATGACATTGCATAACGCTATCGGCCTGAATTTGTTAGGGGAATCTGCCCCCACCTCTTTTGGGATGAGGGTGAGGAAAGTGGCATTAAAGGCTTTAAGGACCCCTTTCTTGGTTCTGGATTCCTCCACAATCTTGAGCACATCCTCCTTAACAAGATCCCAGAAGAAATGGAAAAAGTTGGACGTGAAATCGTCTGGGCCAGGAGCTTTACCTAGAGCCATTTGGTTGACTGCTTCCTTAACTTCCTGCATCCCAATGGGCTTATTCAGCATTTCATTGTTTTCTCCAGTGACCAACCTGAGAACTAACCTAGTTATTTGTTCAATGTCCCGACTTCTGTCCCCCCCATCTTCCCTGAGAATCTTTGATAAGTGTTGAGTGAGTTCAGCTTCTATCTCCCACCTCATTTCCACTCCGTTCCCTACCCTAGTCTTAAGTCTCTGGATTCTAGAGCTGTTCCTATTCTGGATCATCGATTTATGAAAGAATTTAGTGTTTCTTTCACCCTCCTACAGCCATTTTACCCTCGCCTTTTGTTTCCAAAAAAGTGCCTCCTGTTTTTCCCTAGCTTCCAACTATCCCATAAGATCCTTTTCTTTGATTTTCATATCCTCATCCCAGCTGCCTTCCATACCCTTTCTGTTGATGAGATATAGCTTCAGCAACAGTTGTTTTTTGTCCTCAAAGATGTTTCCAAATTCCTCTCTATTCCACGTACGAATCTTAGCTTTCAGGGCCTTAATTTTTTGCTGAAAACGAAACATAATGGTTCCTAGGGGGGGGGACCAGTTCCTGCCACCATTGACTAACCAAGTCCTTGAAGTCCTTGTGCTCCATCTAGAAATTTTCAAAATGAAAGGGCTTTCCTCTAGGGGAGCAAGACCAATACCAAGAGAGGCTGATGGGCTAGTGATCTAAGCCAGCCGCTAGGAGAGCATCAGCCAGAATCTCCCCCGTACTATGCAAGATGTTCTCCGACACCGAGAAACGGTCTAGGCAGGAAGCCACCAAGTGCTTCCCTCCACGTTTATTATTCCATGTGAACTAGCCACACCCAGTTTCCACATCAACCAGTGAGCTCTGAGCTAAGAACTTGCTGAAATCTTCCTGGTATTTGTCCAAGGCTCTTCTTTCACCCTTCTTTTCCCCAAGATCTGCGATCAGGTTGAAATCTCCCCCTAGCACCCATGAACCCTGCTCCGCTTGCTCCTTGAACCAATTTAGGAGATCCATAAAATATTACTTCTCAGGGAAACAACTGGGTCCATAGATGTTTCCAACCATTCCATGGACTACAGAATCCAATAAGCAAAAATCTGCCATTAGGGCAAACTTATTGGCCTGCAAGTTGGAGAATTCCACAATTCGGGGCTGCCAAAGGATTGCAATACCTCCAGATTGTCCTGCTGCATCAATGGCCATGACATGAATTCCCTTCTAGATCTTGTCCTTAATCTTTGCGAGGCCCCCGCAGTTGCATTTGGTTTCTTGGAGGAACAGAATATCCGGGGATTCCTACCTGATTTTACAATTTAGAGATTTCCACTTCCTGGGGTTACCACACCCCTTTATATTCCACGAAATGAGCTTCATTGGAAAACCTTTTTAGCTTCAGAGAAGGCCGCCTGGATTGTAGGATACTGACTAGATTCAACCAATTACACTCCAACCGCTGCTATGCGTTGCTTATTCGTCTTCCTCCCGCGTCGAAGTTCCTCCTTTGGTGATTTCCTCTTACTGCCCTTCTGGGCATCTAGGCCGATCCCCAAACTTTCCACCGCACCCGTTCAGATAATGGCTTCTTGGAGAAGTTCAAGATGGCGTCTAGAGACATACCCTTGTCCCTTCTTCCTACACTCTTCCTCTATGGCATCCAAGTCAAACTCACCTAGATCCATGTCCTCCCCTTCGTCCTCCTCTGTTCCTTTCATCTGTTGGGCTTCCTCATCCACTGGAGACTTGGATGGGCCTTCCTGCTGATCTTCAGCCATTGGTGTAGCTTGGACCTCTTCTCCCTCTTTTAGGGACCCTAAAGCCTCAAATGAGTTCCCTTGTCTATTCTCCTTGGGCATCGGTACCATTCGCACTGAGGTTTTACCTCCTCCCTTGCTGCGCCTTTTGTTCTTGACCTGGGTGAACCCGTCCTCTTCCGCAGCTATGGGCGGCACAGGGGCAGCCGGATCAAGCCTAGGGATATCTTTCAGACAATTCCTTCCCAAATGACCATATTCGTGATAGTGATGACATCTGAAAGGGAGCTATTCGTAATCAATAGGCTGAATCCATTCCTCATCTTCCTAGTTTAAACTCATTACTTCTGGCAGTTCTCTAGATAGATCCATGTAGACACAAATCCAAGAAAAGGAAGTATACCTTTGGATCCTCGTTTGTTCTGCTATTTTTATGAATTCTCCTAGGCTGTTTCCAATGTCCCGCAAGGTCTCCAAGTCCCAGTATTCACCTGGGAGGGAAAAAAGGTGAATCCAAACTGGGGCGACTGTCATGTCCTCCGTCTCTGGGTTAAAATGTTCCTTCCATGGCCACAAGAATAATCCAGTCGAGAAGAAAAAGTATGGACCTCCCTCCATGATTATATCCCTGTCTTCCTGGTTAAAGAAGATAATGGTGAAGAAACCCTTAGATCCCAGCTGGAGATCGTAGTGGCCTTTAGATTTCCACACCCCATTTATTTACTTGACCAGGTCTTTTTACTTCAGCCAAATCCTCACAAATTTCCCTATTAGGGCCTTTTCCTTCCAAGTCTCAATCTTGCCTCTGACTGCCTCAGATCTAATCTAAATCATGGGGATGGAATCCGTTCCTGGGAAACAGCCGCCAATACTCAATTGTTTTCCTTTCCTAGAAGTGGGTTGAGACCCGTCTCCTTTGTCGTCCTCTGCTGGCTCCTTCCTTCTCACAAGAGGTGACCCATCAACCAGGGTGGGCACCCCCTGCCCTAATGCCACCATGGCACTCTGTAGGAGGCCAAGAGACCGGGACCTGCCTATAGACCGGCGCCGTCAGGACTCAGCGTGCCTTGTTCAGCTCCTCCACGTTCGTGTCTCCTTGCTGTTCCAAATTTCTTTCCATATGGTACTTACTTTTTTAATTAAAATTTCCCTTGGTTATTATTGGTTGTTGAATAAACGATTGATAATTTCTAAGTTTTTCACTTAATACCTCCAAAGTTGGGGTGGTCGGCTTGGCATTTAGGCCTATTGAGGTTATTAGAGTCTATGTGTCAATGTATAAACATGCTAGGCATCATGGTCGAGTCATATGAACATGTCTAATTCCCCCTAGGTTTTTAAATTTTTTAAATTTTTTCAGTGTTTTTTATTAAAATTTAATTTTTCTAAAACTTAGGCTATTTTTTAATAGCTTAATTGGAAAAATTGGTTTTGTAATAAAAGTGGGCTCGGAAGTCAGATTTAGTCATGTAGGTGCTCATTTTCAAGCTAAGAGCACCCAGTAAACCTATAGACCCACTATTTCCTAGTTTTGAGTGATTTCCCATCACTCAGGTCAGAAAGCCCTTAAAAATCAATTATTGATTATTTTAATTAATAAATTGATGAATAATGGAGCAAATCCAAAATCCTAGATCAATGGATTCTCAACCGATTTGATTGAAATCAGCCTCATCAGCACTAGATTGACTGGATCTGACAAATCCTTGACTGAAGGAGGTGATATGGGTGGATCCAAAGTTGAACTTCAGCTTCCTTTATGGGGAATTGCACCCTCTCTCTCTCCTCCACATGTGTGGGCTCTTCTGGGAGCTATGTGGTTGATGATTCACTCAACAGGTCGATGTGTCAACTCAATTAGCCCCCTGATTTACATTCAGACTCAGTAGAAGCTCAGTTCAGCTTCAAATGAGGCATTGATGGACTCTCCTTCAGCTACAGTGGTCTATATCCTTGGGATTTGCGCCCCCTCTGGGTTGGGATTTCAATTTTGTGTATAAATAAAGCATGGATGCCTCCTTTCTGAGTTAGTAAGAGTTGGATTGAGGAGCTATTGCTGTTGTAATACTGTGTAATATCTTTTTCTATTGGAATAAAGTGAAGCTTTGGAGGCAAGATGGTGTCATGTCATTGTATGTGTGGATGAGCATTGCCATGTTTTACTGAGGTAACCTGTATCTATGCTCATAATTTGTTGATTGTTTTTGGATTCATTGCTAAGATTGATAATAAGTTTATGATAATATTGATAGGAAAGGAGTTTGTTAATAAGTTTATTTTCCATCTCTTTCCTTTTTGATGCATGTTTAGAGATCTAGATTTAGCATTTTTTTAAAGTTTATATGCATGTTATTCTGAAATCTCTATGTATGTATTAACCAGATCTCACAAGTATTTTGGCAAGTATTTGGATTCAGTTGCAGGTTCCTCTCTTGGAGAGGATGCTGATCTAGTTTTCTTCTTCACTCTCTCCAAAACCATTCAAAGGCATACTCCCTCGACATTCCACCGAAAAGCTCCACGGTTGACCTTCAAGGATTCCAGCAACAAATGCTCTTATTTTTCTCTTCCTCCCTCAATTTTTTCTAAAATCAGTCCTGTTACTTGTTTGCAAATTTAAAATTGTTTAGATCTATCAATTTCAGAGTTTATTTTACATAGATATTGCTTCCTTAAAGAAAGCCTTGGAAAAAGAATGAACCTGATAAGAAGTTTTGGAAAGGATATACATATGAAAAGAATAAGAAATAAGGACAAAACATGGGTGAGATTTGAAGGAAAAATTGTGCTTCACATGCTTCCAACCATGGACACCGGGGCATAAATGTGCTAAAGGAAAAGCTCAATACATAGAAGTATTTTCTGATAATGATGAGTATGAAGGGGGTATGGATGAATCAGGGCACATTTCCAATCAAGAAGAGGCATATGAGATAGCATCTAAAGAATAAAAACAAGAAGAAAATCATCCTTCACCGGACAAAGCAAGAATGGCAGTACTTTCAACAGTGCATCACTATCACACTATTCGATGCAAGGGTGTGGTATTGGGACAAAGAGCTTCAGTTTTGGTAGATTTAGGAGCTACACATAATTTCATTGATGTATAGATGTTGGAGAAAATAAATATACCAAGTGAAGCATTCGATGGATTCACAGTTGTCATTTCAGGTCACAACACAATGCAATGCAACACATGGGTTC
Organism: Pseudotsuga menziesii; assembly: GCA_001517045.1. Classification (NCBI taxonomy): domain Eukaryota; kingdom Viridiplantae; phylum Streptophyta; class Pinopsida; order Pinales; family Pinaceae; genus Pseudotsuga; species Pseudotsuga menziesii. The sequence goes on from LPNX010094703.1 coordinate 79,455, forward strand.
CAAAGCTGCAAGTCACCATAGGTAACTATACTTTTGTTGATAGTTTTTATGTGGTTGATGTTGATGATACTAATGTAGTATTGGGAGTGCAATGGTTGTATTCTATAGGAGAGCATTCAGTAAATTATCAAATTCCTGAAATGAAATTTCAATATTCAACAGGTGTACTAAAGGTTGTGAGAGGGCATCACACTTACCCAAAACAGGTAGTAAATTGCAATAGTATGAAATCTATATTGAGGCATAGAAACATAGAATGCGTTTTTGAATGTTATATCACCTCTCCCAAACCAAAAATCAGAGTTGTTAAACACTCAAAGGATCAGGGATGATTTTAGGGGCGAATTATAGCCCAATGGCGAATTTTAAGGGTTACCGAAAAAAAAGTGGGTGAATTCTTATATTAAAATGTTATTATTTAATTAATATATTCACCCATTATTTATTTTGTATATAGCTATGCCAAGGTAAATCGCATTCATCCTGATTTAGGGAAAATCTAGAAAAAGAATATTAGCCCACGAAATTATTTATTTTTGCCCACATTCGCCTGAATTTTTCCGTCTACGAGGAGATATTTGCCCAAATTCACCCAATTTTTTCCGATTGGGAGGAGAAATGAAGATTGTTCGCCAGATTTATGGATAATAGTTTGAAAAATTGGTATTTCGCCCAGGATTTATGGATAATACAATTAAAAATTTGCTATTTCACCGGGATTTATGAATATTTCTGTAAACTGGTATTACTTCCACCTCGATTGGGGTAAATTGGACATAGTTCGTCCTGGATTTGGATTTGTGGACAATTATTTGAGTAAAATGTGGAGATTTAATCAATTGGGGAAATTTTTTCACTAGATTTGGTCCATAAATTTAGTCAAGTGAGGAAGTTATTTACCTATATAATGGTGCAAGAGTCAGGACTCAGGCTCAACATCAAGCTTGATTTCTAATGCAAATCAGTCTTTACAATGGCTGTCAGGCCGAGTGGATTCGTGGGAAGCAATTTCAGAAAGTTTCTTCTATCTACACTGTGCAGGCTTTTTACAGGTTAGTTTCTTGAATCTTCTTCTATTTGCAGGATTTTTACAGGTTAGTTGTTGTGAGAACTCAACCTTGTTGCTAGACCACAGCTTGATGGGATTTTCCAAATTAGAATTTGGATATTATTCTTTGGCACTCTGTTGGTTTTAACTTTTATTCTGGGTGTAAGTTATAGTAATCAAGAGCCACGGAGCTCATTAGCAATTATTTGCCAGGGAACATGGTACAGATTCATAGATTTCTTCGCTTTTCCTTCTATTTTTCTTTTCAAGAATATTCACTTTTCAATCCCACAATTTATTGAAAGGAACAACTGGAAAAAATCCTTCTGGTTTTCCACCTTGGGATTCGGTGAGTTCTCTTCTGTTGAGCGATAGCGAATGGCCTGGTTTCTCCTTTTAGATTATTATAGCTTTAGTTTTCTTGACACTAGTAAAATATAGTAAGATGCTAAGTTGCTTAATAAAATTGCGTTAACTTGTAGTTTAATATAAAGTTGCTCAAATGTTAAGGCTTTTAGAAAAGTAGAAAAACTTCCAAGGGAAACAGATGGCAAAGTGGAGGGGGAAGGGGTTTTGTACCCACCAGCGATATATATCATACATTGCAATGTGCATCTCCTGGACGATCGAAGTCGTGACTCATCCCTTGTTCTATTTTGAGAAGGAACAAGGATTTTTTTCCAACTTGGGAGTCGGGGTTTTGTACCCACTAGCGATATATATCATACATTTTTATCTCCTGGACGATTGAAGTCATGACTCATCCCTTGTTCTTTTTGAGAAGGAACAAGGAGAAGCAAAAGAAAGTAATATCGGTCTTTGACTCAGGGCAATCCATTCTTGTTTCCTTGGTCTTTGATTTGCTTACATTACAATTGACTAAGTGGACCCACTTCAGTTGATTTTATTGATTCATTTCCAAGCTTCGTAAATGGGATGGAGTAGCTCACTCATAAATAGTAGTTTTTCTCATTAAGATATGAAACAATGTCACCCTAGGGGGCAGATATCAGTGGTAAGGAGTCCCATAGGAAGACGTCATAAATATATAGAGCTTCAAATCTGTTTTGGATTCATGTTTACCATGCCCAGCTAATTTGCTACATTTGTTATATGTTCTTTTTTTTTTATAAGTCTAGCTAGTATGGGATATATGGTGTTGTAAGCAAAAAGACTTTCTATGATATATGCTTATTAATTCAAAGTTTGCCCTACTTTTCCATTACGTGAAAATGATGGACAAGCTAACAGAGGAACAGATCTCTGAGTTCAAGGAGGCTTTTAGTTTGTTTGGAAGTCCTCTAATAGGCCATTTATGCACTATGTCTACCCATCGATTTGTGGGTGGTAGCTTGAAATCATCAATAGATTGGTGACTGGTCCCAAAAAGCTTAAACAACAATGTTCAAACCTCTTGGTGAACCTTGTGTCCATGTCCAACACAATACTCAATGGAAAACCCCAATACTTACAACATTTTTGAACAACTTCGCAACTTTTTCCACAACACAAGGTATCTTCATTGGCATGAAGATGGAATACTTGGAAAATATGTCCCCAACCACAACGGTTCCAATGTACCCTTGCAAATATGACATATGGGTGATGAAATCCATAGAAACACTTTCCTAAGGTCTCTTAGACACAACAAAGTTTGTAATGGGCCAGCCTTCATTCATATATCTTCCTTGTCCTGTTTGTACAGAAGACAAGTCATGACATACTATTCTACATCCTTGTGCATCTACTCATAATGGTATCCTCTCTCCAACAATGCCATCATTATTCATTGTCACTAGGTGGCTATCCCAAGGAAAATCATGGCATTCATTTAAGAGCTCCTTCTTGATATTTGTTGGCTTAGATATATAGATGTGGTTTCCAAAGTATAGAAGTTGTTTGTCTACCCAAAAATTTCTTACATTACCCTCATTCACCTTCATGATGTTTATCATTGATGGGTCTCAATGCAATCCATCCATGATCTACACATGCAAGTTAGTAAAAACCTACACATGCCATCATGTTGGCACCGGCAACTCATCTTCCTCTAAGGATGTGAGTTGTGCCTGTTTTCTCAAGGAATCAAAATTTGCATTAAGTTTGTTGATGCTATATGGTCATGTTGAATTCTTATACCAAGAAGTATTGCCACCTTTCTTACTTAGGTAATTGTTTTAGTTGTGTCACATTGTAGCTTGTTGCAACGTTGTCTATATTCACAATGAACGGTTTACCCCAAATAATGCCTCCATGCTTGTAGCCTTGTAGGAAATGCACAAATGTAGTCATATATTTTTCATGAATGGGGTGCCTCCACTTGCAATACTATAGCTTCATATTATCATAGGATACATGATGACCCTCTTGTGATCAAACTTCTCCAATGGAAAATTTTTAGGCATATGTCTACACCTCAAACAACTGCTCAAAGTCTAGCATCTTTAGCACAAGTGTAAGCTTCAGGTTGTATATGCTACAACCCACAGTCACTCCTTAAGCATTCTTGGGCTGCTTGTTTAGTGCCTTGGACCCTCCTCTAAGTCTGGAACAGACCTCTGCTAACTTCCTTCTACCCTCGGTCTGCCCTTTTAAGGCCTTGTCCAATGCCTTATCAACCCAAAGGGTAGCCCTTTCAGTTGATGCCCATCCTATACTTGGTATGCATTTTATAATACCCCATAGAAACGCTTTCCATATGTCTACACCTCAAACAACTGCTCAAAGTATAGCATCTTTAGCACAAGTGTAAGCTTCAGGTTGCATATGCTACAGCCCACGGACACTCCTTAAACATCCTTGGGCTGCTTGTTTAGTGCCTCGGCCCCTGGGCCCTCCTCTAGGTCTAGAACAGACCTCTGCTAACTTCCTTCTACCCTCAGTCTACCCTTTTAAGGCCTTGTCCAATGCCTTATCAACCCAAAGGGCAGCCCTTTCAGTTGCTGCCCATCCTATACTTGGTCTGCATTTTATAATACCCCCCTTTAGGGTACTCTAACAGTCATCCAACCTTGCATATAAAAACATTACAAGCAGCTGTTAGTTAATGAATATATATGTACATTGTACTACTGCTATTGCGTGTACATACCCTCCCAATAGCATCATCTTTGTCAACCAGAAACATCTTGCATTTTCTGAGATTTACAAAGAAACTTCACGAGGATCACTACTCAATCAAGTTGTTCATCAATTTGTAGAGAAATGTACAATCTTTCTTCATCAATTTGAAGAGAAATGTACAATCTTTCCTCTGCATACAAAGAATGGGAAAATATAGTTTTTCGTTCCTTCCAAACAAGAGCTAAGAATCCAACCTGTCCTTTTAGTTGTCCCTGTCAAATATCAATGTTATCATTCCATCGATCAAGTAAGATAATGGATTTCTCTGTTAGGAATGGTAATGGTTTGCTCTCAGCCAAATAATTTACACTGCATTTGTTAACCAAGGAGCCAAGGTGGTCTGCTAATTGTAAATTGTCAGCTTGAGAGAAAGGCCACTTGTCCATGGGTTCTTCCCTATGTTTTCATATGGGTGCTTATTCTTCTTCAACATATCCAACAATAGTTGTTGTTGATGCTGCTAGCATGAGTTAGCTGTGGTATTCTTGCTCAAGTCAATTCCAATCAGGTGAGGAAGTAAGAAATGTTTTATTGCATAATTTTTGGAAAACAAAATTTCAAAAATTTCACTATTTAAATTACAATAACAAGAATGAATACTAAATACTGTAAATAAATTTAGTCTCTACTCAAGTTATCTTTTTGTGTTTGCATGTACACCGAGATACCAAGATCCATAAACCCTAGTGAACTGAAAAATTACCTCAGGTTCTATAGTGAAGTGAAAAATTAACTCATGTTGTATTGCTACTCCAGGCTCTTCCCTCTTTAAACTTATTCACACTTACCCACATAGTGAAAGTCACAAGTGTCTTGGGTGCCATTATTAAGATGCAGCATGCAACTGCCCCCTTTTGGTATGATTTCTCCTGCATAGCAACAATTGAATAGGCCTACAGTTGTTACCACCTGTAAGTCGTGTAAGACATTCAAGCGATTGTGAACACAAACTATACATTCATACATATAACACAAATACAATGAAAATAATTAATATCATAGTTTGAACCAGGATATATCAGTCCCAAACAAGATTGAAAATTTTCGTAGATCCTACTTTGAATTTTCACCTTGTATATCATTGTTAACAACCAATCAAACAACCAGAGTTTACCATTGTTAACCACGGACCTTAGGAACTAGAGGGATTGAACAATTCTACAGATTCTACTTTAAAATTTCACCTTCTAGCAGCCTGCGATGTTTTGCAGTCACCCCATATCCTTGAGCATTAGTGCATGGCAACATTGATAGAAGCGCAACTCCACCCCATACCCTTTCAGTTGCTGCCCATCCTATACTTGGTATGCATTTTATAATACCCCCCTTTAGGGTACTCTAACAGTCATCCAACCCTGCATATACAAACATTACAAGAAGATATTAGTTAATGAATATATATGTACATTGTACTACTGCTATTGCTTGTACATACCCTCCCAATAGCATCATCTTTGTCAACCAGCAACATCTTGCATTTTGTGATATTTACAAAGAAACTTCATGAGGATCACTACTCAGTCAAGTTGTTCATCAATTTGAAGAGAAATGTACAATCTTTCTTCATCAATTTGAAGAGAAATGTACAATCTTTCCTCTGCATACAAAGAATGGGAAAATACAGTTTTTTGTTCCTTCCAAATAAGAGCTAAGAATCCAACTTGTCCTTTCAGTTATCCCTATCAAATATCAATGTTATCCTACCATCGCTCAAGCAAGATAATGGATTTCTCTCTTCATGACAATGCATTTCATGACAATGTTTCTTACAAAAGACAGCATACTACTGCTTTCAGGGAAACATGAGCATCTGAATCAGTTTCTTATAGAATGGCCTGTTTTGTATATCTCTGTCCAACACTAAAATTTATGAGACTTCTTAAATGACTAATTCATACTGTGATAAAATCCAAAGTCAGATGTCTGACACATTTTATTGAAAATACATTATTGCTTATTCTAGTGGCACAAACATGTTTAGACCTATAATTCCTGGTTAGTCTAATTACAAGGATAAGCTATCATCCATGGAAAATCTTCCACAAAAAGAACCAAATGATTCAGAACCTGAAATTAAAAAATACAGAAACAAAAAAAAAAAAGATATATTAGCATGCCATGCTTTCCCAAACCTGACAGAAGATACAGCACAAAACCTGTCCATTCACTTGAACTTTCAATTTATATCTTAAAAATAGTTATCCTAATTAATAAGTCTAAATATATTCTTCCTGAATTTCAGTTTATTAATGGTCAACCAACAACAAATACCTTTTAGGAGATGAACTGGGCACTGTTCTTCCTAACTAATTAAATACATGATGTAGCTTTGAACAGTTAACATCATATATAAATATTCATACCTAGCAATTTGCACAATGCTCATGAGAGGTAGGGCTAAATATCGAGATGGCGGAAAACATGGTACACCAGATTGGGGGCCACGAGCTAGCATCCCTTCAAGACAATGTCTGCACCAAAGACGAGCTACTTGCAATGGTGTCCACCTTTACCAGTAAACAAACAAATAATTGAGACAAGAATGGCATTAGAACTAATCAAAAGTTGTACCATATTGAAAGAATGGGTTCCAATTTAATAACAACAGATTACATGCATATATGAGGAGAGTAAAGTGGAAGTCTGCATCAAACTAGTACATTGCAAAAATCATAGAAATTGAATATGGTTCCATTTAAAAGGCATGCAATGAGATCAACGGGAAAGATGATTCGTTTGGTGGCTTGGGATATCTACAATTTATCAAGAGACCAAAGGGGACAGGGCCAGGGCCTCCCTAACATAAGAGCTCAAGGAGGAGTTCTTTGTGACAAATGGGTAGTACATGTAGTGAAGAGGGATACTCCTTGTCAATTTTTAGTTCAGCACCAGATTGTGCAGGCTCAATGCATTCCAGGTATTAAACATCCCTTTAAGCTGTATGGCATAATCACTAATGCTCAGGATTTTATGATTTCAAGTTCTGCCCAGCTCAAAAGGGTGTCAACTGCTTTGAAGATTGTTTATGGTTTTCACTGGATCAAAGGTAGACTTGATAGGTTCTATGCCAATTCTCATGTAGCTACATTCTCATCCACTAGTGAGCCCTCTATTCTAGTTAACAAAGGGATCCTCCTTGGCAATTTTTTGTTCAGCACTAGAATTAGCGGGCTTAATGAATTCCAAGTATTAAACATCCCTTTCAGCTGTGGCATAACCGCTAATGATCAGGATTTCGTGATTTCAAGTTCTTCCTGGCTCAAAAGGGTGGGGACTGCTTTGAAGACTATTTTTGGTTTTCACTAGATCAAGGTAGACTTCATAGGTTCTATGCCAATTCTCATGCAGCTACATTCTCATCCACTAGTCAGCCCTCTATTCATTTGGACTTCACTATCATTGGCTCTAATCATTTTTCTATTTCCACTTGTATGCTCATTGGTTCTGATTGTCAGTATGAGGATTACTCTTCTTTTAAGTTGAATGTCTCCCTTTCTGAGTTTGAATAGTCTCAAAACATTGTCACAAGGGATTGGCACGTGGTGCCTCCTCTTATAAAGGATAGTGGTTGGATTCTTTTGTGGGAGGAAACCATTCTATGCATTATATTGACTCATGTGCTTAAACTATTGCTCGTCTCTTAGCCTTAGTGTGGTTCTTCTAGCATAATAAGTGTGATAGTATGACTCTACGAGGTTAATTTGCACCTTGTGAACTAAGTCAAGTGATTACCTCATGTTGTATTGCTACTCCAGGCTCTTCCCTCTTTAAACTTATTCGCACTTACCCACATGGTGGAAGTCACAAGTGTCTTGGGTGCCATTGTTAAGATGTAGCGTGCAACTGTCCCCTTTTGGTATGATTTCTCCTGCATAGCAACAATTGAGTAGGCCTATAGTTGTTACCACCTGTAAGTCATGTAAGACATTCAAGTGATTGTGAACACAAACTGTACATTCATACATATAACACAAATACAATGAAAATAATTAATATCATAGTTTGAACTAGGATATATCAGTCCCAAACAAGATTGAAAATTTTTGTAGATCCTACTTTGAATTTTCACCTTGTATATCATTGTTAACAACCAATAAAACAACTAAAGTTTACCATTGTTAACCACGGACCTTAGGAACCAGAGGGATTGAACAGTTCTACAGATTCTACTTTAAAATTTCACCTTCTAGCAGCCTACGATGTTTTGCAGTCACCCCATATCCTTGAGCACTAGTGCATAGCAGAATTGATAGAAGCGTAACTCCACCCCATACCCTTTCAGTTGCTGCCCATCCTATACTTGGTCTGCATTTTATAATACCCTGCTTTAGGGTACTCTAACAGTCATCCAACCTTGCATATAAAAACATTACAAGCAGCTGTTAGTTAATGAATATATATGTACTACTGCTATTGCTTCAGAGTTTGTTTGCAAACGCATACTAAATTCTATTTTATGGACAAACCTAATACTAATTGATAAATACTCTGGAAAATGCCCAATAATTGTTGAATATCATGTATTGCTAAATTACAAGTAACTGCCATTTATATTATGTTTGAATTAATAATGAATGGTGGATAAATGGGTATGCATATGACTACACTGGATACATCTGCTTACTGATTGCTTTATTAATGTTTATTGGGCTGACATATTTGTACTCATACCACACTCCAATTTGTCTATGGTTATACATGAATGATGATAAATAGTAGTTGATGGTCATGCAATGCCTAAGTATTTGATAAACTTGACGATTAATGTTTTTGCTAACTACTTGCATAACCTTGGCATAACATTATCATTCTAGATTTGCCTTGAAGTTGACTTAATGATTTCATTTACGAGGTTCATATTTGTCCATATAGTATGTATTCTTCTTGACTCCATTAAGGAACTGATCACTAACCCTTCCAAAAGAAGATATTATTCGGTGTTTGAGTCTCCTTACAAACTTGCATTTAGGGCTCTTCCCTAGGGATGCTTGTTTAGTGACTTGATATATTCACAATGAATGGTTTACCCCAAATAATTCCTCCATGCTTGTAGGAAATGCACAAATGTAGTCATATATTTTTCATGAATGGGGTGCCTCCACTTGCAATCCTATAGCTTCATATTATCATAGGATACAGGATGACCCTCCTGTGATCAAACTTCTCCAATGGAAAATTTTTAGGCATATGTCTACACCTCAAACAACTGCTCAAAGTCTAGCATCTTTAGCACAAGTGTAAGCTTCAGGTTGTATATTCTATAGCCCACGACCACTCCTTAAACATCCTTGGGCTTCTTGTTTAGTTCCTTGGCCCCTCCTCTAGGTCTGGAACAGACCTCTGCTAACTTCCTTCTACACGCGGTCTGTCCTTTTAAGGCCTTGTCCAATGCCTTATCAACCCAAAGGGAATCCCTTTTAGTTGCTTCCCATCCTATACTTGGTCTACATTTTATAATACCCCCCTTTAGGGTACTCGAACAGTCATCCATCCCTGCATATAAAAACATTACAAGCAGCTGTTAGTTAATGAATATATATGTACTACTGCTATTGCTTCAGAGTTTGTTTGCAAACGCGTACTGCAAAACTATTTTGAAAATGAAAGGGCACAATTCCTCTTCAAGAGGTCCTTGAAAAGGATTGGTTCCTTAGTGGAAACCAAAGGTAGAGTGTCAACTAGTTGTGTTATGTGAACTTTCTCAACAATGAAATACCACTGCAATTATCGATAGACTTAGGTGCCTCTCACAACTTCTTGAAGAAGGATTTGGAAAATGAACTTGGGATTAGGGTTCATACTCAATAAACATTATATGACAATAAACATTATGAGTGCTTCATACTCAATAAACATTATTGGTAGGTTTAAAATCCAACTTATATGACATAGTAATTTTATCCCGATATGGGGAAAGTAGCAAGACCCCTTCTCCCAACTCATCTCTTGTACACTGCAAAGGCGCTGTCAAAAAATAATTTCCATAATTTGTTTTTTTGGATTTCAGTGGGTTCCAGGACTTGATATTTGAACCCTTCATCCTCAATAGATTCATATAAAGAGAGAGAATGAAACAACCCATGTCTTCTTCATCAATGTAGAGAGGATAGTTATTTGGACTATTTTGGTCAATTACAACATACGTGAACTTAACCTCTCTATACAACCATCTGGTTTCTTTTGCAAACATTGGAATAGTGGCGTATTTCATATCCATATGCATGGTACCTCCCAACTTATTAGCCTAGCTTCTAGAAAATATAATGATGTATGTAGCTGGTACATTTTCCACCACTACATCCATTAATATACTCTTAGTAGGTAACCGATCCAAAGTAACCATGAGGTTTGTTATCATTCCCAAAAATTTGAAATTCCTACAATCAGAACTGTAAAGGATATGATAAGGCCTAGTTATGTCCAACCCCGTCCATTCCATGATAATTTTAGGCATAAGGTTATGAGAAGCCCAAAAATATCGCATACAGTTATGAAAATTTTTATCTTGTAAACTGAGTGTGACATAAGGGGAAGATGGTTCCTCCTTGTCATTGGCATGAGGACCACATTAGATTGCAGGGGATTCATTAGTTAGGTTAATGGTATCTTTATTATCATAGTTTTCAACATGGTGAAGTAACCTATCAATTTTATTTTGATATGTAAGAATATTTTACTAACTCATACAATGGGATAGGGATCTTAAGTTTACTCAATTCTTGCTCAAGATTGAAAGATGATCTCTCAGACTCTTTAGAATCATGCTCATATTTTTTGGGTGTATTTTTATCAGTAGGATTTGCATGTTAGGTTTTGATAATATCTTGAATATTATCCTTGGGTAGACTATTAGTTTTAAGAGTTGAAGAAGAGTGAGGTGTTTTGTCTATAGGATTTTTCACAGGATATTTGAGGGTTCGAGGATTAGAGGTATAACCCATTGGGGAGGATCTAGTAATCAAATCATATTTCCTTTGAATTTCATGCTGTATGTTTTCTGTATGAAATTGGTAATGAGTATTAGACTAGTTATTTATCCCATGAATCTCAAGCAGTTCGATTTCAACTGAATTTGACCACATTTGTAATTGTCAAGACAAAACCATGTCAAATGTCAACGAGGTCTTGATTTAATGGTACAACGGAGGCAGTGAGACATGTTTTGCCCCTTGGTGGAGTGTCTCTCCATGCAAGCAGGCCGTTGGGGGCAGGATCCTCCTAATGGTGATTTCTTAGCCAAAGGGATCATTCAAGAGTGTTGTGAGTCGTAATCCAGTCACAGTCCATTGTTAATTATACTAGAATGCAAAGGGACTCACTTGCTACACAAGGATGTTTCGAAGCATCTTTGTCCCAAAATTTAGAAAACTATGGCCAATGCTGCATAAACATGTGATCAATGCCTCCACTATGTAATGAAAAAATCCAAGCATATGGATTTATATCCAATGGCATCTGGCTTTGACCACTCCTTCAAATCACAGAAATATTCAACCTATGTAAACTTGGGATGCAAGTATTGGACTTGTGTTGGGCACCTGGCCCACAGCAAATGCATCTCCCATAAGTCCTAATCGAAAGCTTCTTTCCCCTCTTGTGATATTTGCCAATCATATAGTAACTAACTGTGGACTTCCCAAGGTTGATTCCTATCAGCAAATATTAGCCCCAATTTAATAAAATCAATTAAAGAATATTTTTTCTAAGAAGCAATTATACCGATGGGTTTAGAGCAATACATGTTAGAAGACTCTGAAAATAAATTAAGAATTAAAGTATTACTAAAAAGATGCTTCCAATCAAACACGATGAAACATATCTTTTTATAAGTAAATACTAAAAAATCGTTGGAAAAAGAGTGCAAAACGTAGAACGTTTAGCTTACTCTTAAGTAAAATACTAAGAATAAGAAAATGATTTGGTTTGGGCTTTCAGAATATTTTTGGATCCTACACTCTTGATCACATGCAGGAAGCTGAGGAGCTTGCCCTCTTAGGCCATATTTATATGTATTAGCTATGGATGGTCTTGGTTATTTGTTGGAAGCAGCAAGAATACAGGGGAAAATATGGGGGATTTAGGTTCGTGGAGACAAGGAGGTACTTGATAGTCATTTTCTTGCTAACTAAATGCTATTCAATTCACCTAGAACCTAATTTGGTGATTGAAAACATGAGATAACTAGACAGCTTGTGTTTCAATGAGTATGGTTCTTAGTGATCAGAAATCAGAATTTTGGCTCATAGGAGCTGAGATTCCATCAAAGATTGCTCCACACTGGAGGAGAACACCCTATTCAAATAGGGGGGTAACAGGAGGAATCCCTAGGCAAAATTTCCTAGCCTGTCACCCTAGGGATGCCTATTGTTTGGTACTAGGTTTGAACTTTGCAACTAGGATCCAAGGTGCATAAGAATCAATTTCCCTTGGCTGAACTCCTAGTTAATTGCATCAATAGATCATAGGATCTTGCTTACATGTTATTTTTATGAATCCCCGACTGTATTTCATCATCCACCAATTCAGGTACTCCTTGCACCATGAATTAATGTTGACAATCAATAAATCCTGTGGTTAGTTTTTTATGGCAAGTAACTGCCAACTGGAATCATTTTGCTGTTACAGCAAGCAACACTTACGCTATAAATTGGAATGGCATTTGGTTAAGAATTTGAACATGACAAGAATTTTGCAACACACTTGTATAATTATTAGGAGATTGAGGATGTGATTAGATGGAGAACTACAGAAGGATCTTTGTGTCCATGTCTAGCATGTGTATCACTCATGTGAGGATGCGTTGTGATTCAGCAATTTGCAATTTTGCATAGTTTTTCATTTCATGATTTATAAGGCAGAGTAACTAGTAGTCAGACAGCCTACCTTCAAGGACCATCACACATTAATTGGTAGGAAATTGATATATGAGGAAACAAATATGGTAAGGACTGGAAAGTGTGTTTTATTCTTTTCTAAATCATTATTCGTTTCATTAGAAGTATATTTTATTCTTTTCTAAATCATTATTCTTGTGATGTTTTAAAAAATTGTTAGTTATTTGTTAGGGTACACAGGGTACTCCCAAAGGACCGAGCACCAAGAATAGCCACTTCACACAAACAGATCACAGATCAATACACCAATGTTTGTCACGTGGT
>LPNX010094710.1:30339-40641 GCA_001517045.1 Pseudotsuga menziesii
ATGACTGTAAGAATAACTAAATTAAGAGTGTAAGATAAAAAATGCCCATAATTAATTAGTTCTTATTAATGATTAGTTGTTATTAATGGGACGTTCCACATAGTAGTTATTATTGATGGAATGTTCCATATGGTATAGTATAATGAATGACCAAAAAAAATTCTTATAGACCTCGACAAAATTTTGCAAAATAGTGTGCAAATCTAAATCTCAACTCGATATTTTTAGGATGCCACAAAGACAATTTGAGGGAGGCAAAGACAATCTGCAACGAAGGTAAAACATAGAAATTAAACTTTTGATTTTTGATTTAAGGAAGATTTATAAAGTTCATGTTATAGTTGAATTTGTTTTTAAAATATAGTTAATTTTTAAGTAAAATCATAACCATTATAACAAACTTAGATTACAATAAACTTAAAAGTAAAATGTAAGTTTATATATGCTTAATTGTTTTTTTAATGAAACTATCAAGAAGTTTGTAAAGACAGCTTCAAAATCTAATACTAATCTTAATTAATAAATCAACTATAGGTTGTTTGAGACTTTTCACCACATTAGAAAAAATAATAAAATAAAATATATCAAACATAGTGTAACTTTATTTTTTCTTATATGCACAACCCCACATAAAACCATGGTGTTGTTCTCATATGTAAAATTTGTACATAAATAGGAATATTACTCCTGCAAAACATTATGGTCTTAATATTTGAAGGTAATGAGTGAGCACTATCATAGAATTTATAATTATATTTATCACTATCTAAAATCATACACTAAAATCAAAACACAATAATACTAAAGAGATACGGCATATCAAGTCACCCCTACAATCATAAGAAATTACTTTATTCCCACAATAATCTAAAAAAAAAAGAATAACATGCTACAACAAGCCATTACTAAGTTTACAAACTCTTAATTAACACAAAAACAACATAGCCAACAAAATACTATGTTTTCAACTTTAATTCATTTTATTCCATTGCATATTCAAAACCTGATTTTTATGTGTGTGTGTGTTTTTGTGCGCGCACGCACGTGTTTCATGAGATTCGTTTTCCAATTAATTTTGGCCCTTCACTTTGCCTCTTCATAATTTTCTTTTTTTTTAACAGAAACTTTAAAGGAGAATATATTAAATAGGTTGTGCACATCCATTCAATACAGAAAACAACAGCTTATACATTCTAGTAGTTCTAAGCAAATAGCTACAAAACTAGGCCATAAAGAAGACCTTAATAAACCGAAAGGAGTACTAGTATTCTGAATAATTACAGATGTAGTGTAAATACGGACAAGCTGCTGATTGAGTAAAATGAAAAAATCATTTTGGTTTTCTTGATTTCCCCATGGGTTGGGTGAGAGATTCCTTGTCCATCTTCTACATTGCTTCTCCTGGTTTTTCTTAGGCTCGACTTCCCTGATTCATCTAAACCAAAAGATGGAGGTCGTCCTGGATGCGGTCTATTTTACCCCATGATTTCCTTCAGTTTCATCTCGTTTTCATGAACCCTTGCATCACGGTTGTTGGTATGATATGAGACAAAGATGAACTCATCAACAAGTTTGTTAACCTACTTAGCAGTCTCTCTAATGTCAGTAATTCCAATGGCCACAATGTCATACAAGCGTTGGATATTAACCCTTAGGTCTACGAGCCCTGCATCATTCCTTCTACGGTCCATTTCCAAAACAAGAGGCTGGCCTTTACCACGACTGTGACTGCAACTAAAATTGAGACTGGACAAATTGCTGAGAACAAAACCGAGAGAGGGCTAAGCTCGAGCTAAGAAAAAATCTTCTTTTTGTAGAGAGTCTCATTCTTTTCTAAAGAGATGAAGAGAAATGAATATCTTAGCTTCCCCCAAATGAGAAATCTGACAACCCAGGATGAAATGATTACCTTCTAAAGAGAACTTCCTGAGGGACCTTCCTATGTTCACTATGCAAAAGAGGTTCCCTGAGTAGAAAAAAGGAGGACCCCCGAAAATGATGAGATGATTGTGAAGAAGGTTCAGTAAACCAACTTGAGCAGAACCCCCAATTTCAACATGACTATGCAAAAGGGAAGGAGAATAATCCACCCAAAAGGAAGACTGTACCTGTAATTTATCCTGCAGTGGGGGGCGACAGTAGGAAAAGTCCCTTCTCCAAGTTCAGAGGTAGCAAGAAAATTTTCTTCTACGGAGGGGGAGCTAACTGGAACAAGGAAGAATGGACAAACGAAGGAAGGGGGAGGGCAGATATTACTTCATGAAGAAGCCATTGTACATAGAGGGGGATGGGTAGGGGCGTGTGAACTGCAAGGGAAATTAATTTTGGAGAGGATGATATTAAAGGCGACGGGGGGCAAGGGAATTTGGATAGGGAGTGGAATCCACTTGTCATGATGGCATGTAATAATACTACCACCTAGGTTCATGACAATAACCAAGCCGAGAGATTTAACTTATGAATGTTCATTATGAGAGAGAGAGAGAGAAGGAAATACAATTAGGGAATAGGTTTAGTAGCTGAGTCAAGGTTGTTTATTGAGATATGACCTTGAGGGAGAGAGGATCCTATGTTTTCCAAAGCATCCGCTTGAGCATTATTTGCTCTTAGAATGTGGAAGAATTCAATTCTTCCCGAGGGGAGGAGAGTAATTCTATCATACAACCTTCTGTAGTTAATGGAACTTGAAGAGTAACTGGTGATCATTTTGAGGATGACATGATGTGAATCCCCATATATAAACAACCTTCATTTGGATCTTATGTCTAAGAAGTCTAATCCATAGAAAAGCGCCATGCACTCATCCTCATTGTTCGTCTTGAGGCTTAACCCCCAAGTGAATCTTTTTGTCATGACTCATGACTTAGATAAAAGTTTTTTTTTTAATTTTAATATAAAATTTCCAATTTTTGTTAGTATGTTTGGGTCTTTTTTATTTCAATTCTTTTTAGAGGTAAGCTAATTGCTAGGAGACACTAAAAAATCTAGTCATGTTAAGGCTTGGTGTGGTCTTGGCCAAGTTCAATTCTCTAGTGACTTTGATGGCTTATATGCCCTTGAGTTGTGGTTTCTTAGCTAATGATTCAATGCAATAACCTTGAGTAACAATGAACGACATTCTAAAAAAAACAACCTTGATTTGGATCTTACGTCTAAGAAGTCTAGTCCCTAGAAAAGCGCCATCCACTCATCCTCATTGTTCGTCTTGAGGCCCAGCCCCCAAGTGAATCTTTTTGTCATTTTTCCTCTGGGATCGAATAAGATCCCTTCTGCACCTGCCTCCCTAGCTCTTCATAATTTTCATGAATACTCTACCATTTTGAAATTTGACACGATCAAAAAACTAAAAAAGTGGGTTCCCCTTGGTTATGACCCTTTGCAGATTGAAATAGTTACAATGTTGACCCTTTATTCCATCAATCTAAGAAGATTGGGGTGGTGATAAATTTTTCAGATTCCCCAATGTCAAAATGATGTGGCAGTGATGACCCTTTGGTATTCCAACAACCAAAACTGAAGTGATGAATGTCCCTTTGGAGTTTGACAGGTTGCATACTGTGGTGGTGAAATAATTAATTTCCAACATTCCCCCCATTAATTATTTCATCCAAAAAAAAAATTCTACTCATCCTGTTAAAATTACAAAATTGTGGTTATTGTTGTAAAAAGTAACAACATTTATAAAATTATTTTTACTTCATGCAAACTCCTATGTTTTTTTATGAATTTCAAACATTTCCTTTAGTAAGGATTTTGTAAACATGTTTGCAAATTGATCTTTTGATATGAAAAACTTTACACAAATTTCATTGTTATTTATTATCTCTCAAATATAGTGATACCTCGTATCAATATGCTTACTTTTCTTATGAAAGACATGATTTTTAAATATTTCAATAGATGATAGATTGCCACAAAAAATCTAAGTTGGTTCATCCTACTCATGCTGCAAATTAGACAAAAAATTTCTCATCAACATAGATTGACATGCATCGTCTATTGATACAACATACTTTGCCTCGACAAAGTATACAGTCACAATGTGTTTCTTATTTGAATCCCGTGGAATTTCCATCGATCCAAAATTGAAGACATATAACAATGTGCTATTTCTATCATTAGTAGAACCTCCAAAATCATTATAGGTATACCTAGTCAACTTAAAATTTGAATTTGATGTATATTGAATTTACCAAAGTTTGTTGTTCCAGCAATGTATCCTAGGATCCTCTTTCTGGATTGCTAATGGGTGTTCTTCAGAGGCTCCAACAATATTGAAATTAAACTTACTGATACAATCCAACACAATAGGGAGACAAAATTCTATCGATCACTTTAGGACTAATGTCCAAGTATGATACAATCCACCACAACACGGAGACAAAATATTGTGGATCACTTTAGGACTAATGTCCAAGGATGATACAATACACCACAACACGGAGATAAAAGTGTGTGTATCACTTTAGGACTAATGTCCAAGGATGATATAATCCACCACAACACAAAGACAAAATTATGCAGATCACTTTAGGACTAATGTCCAAGGATGATACAATCCACCACAACACAGAGACAAAAGTCTGTGGATCATTTTAGGACTAATGTGTAGGGATGAAACAATCCCATTGCAACATCATCAACATGCTCCCCCTTTTGAGGAGGTTCTACAACATCATCATCACTACTCGTCCTTATGAGCAAGGTATGCAACATCATCATCACTACTCCTCCTTATGAGGATGGTCTCCAACATCATCATCATTGCTCCTCCTTTTGAGAAAAGTCCTTTGGACCCACACCAACTTCTCAAGGAAGCATTCAAACTTTAATCGAGATAGAGGCTTAGTCAACAAATCAGAAACTTTCTCATCAATACTCACATATTGGAGCTTTATGTCTCCCTTTTGTACCATATCCTGTATGTAAAAATACCATTTTTCTATGTGATTTGACTTGTTGGAACAATGGGTTCTTCATCATCTTTATACAACTTTGGTTGTCCCATATAATCACCGTGGTATCCAAATCTAGGTAAAATAGACCTGAAATCAACTTTTGAAAGTCGTATGGCTTCACAACTAGCAGAACAAGATGCTATATACTCTGCTTCAACTATGCTGAGAGAAACACTAGACTGCTTCTTGCTAAACCATGAGATCATGGTGGATCCTAGACAATAACATCCATCTGAGGTGCTCTTCCTATCTAAGACACTTCCTACCCAATATGCATCCGTATAACCATATAATTTGTAGTCATGATCTTGAACATAGTATATAACAAAGTATATTGTACCTTTTAGGTACCTCATCACATGCTTTGCAGCTACCAGGTGAACACGTCTAGGTTTAATTAGATGTTGAATCAGGGTTTTCACAACAAAGAATATATTTGGCATGGTATTCGTCAGATACATCAATGACCCAATAATATGTCTTTACTAATTCATATCCACTAACTTTGATGATTCATCAGCTAACAACTTCAGGTTGGTATCCATGGGTGTGGCCATGGCTTTACATTCCAACAAATCAAATATTTTTAAGATTTCCACAACATACTTTCCCTGGTTGAGAAAGATTCCTTCTAGGTTTATCCATATTTCCATACCTAGAAAATAGTACATCAATCCAAGGTATTTCATCTCCAATTCTTCAGCAAGCTTCTTATTAGACTCCACAATCAGTTTCCCATTTCCTGTCAAAAATAAATCATCCACATACAACAATAATATGACAGGTTCATAATCCATAACATTAAAGTATATGTTAGGGTGAGCTTTACTTTTAGTAAATCCCAATATTATCAAAACATTATCTATCTTTCTATACCAAGCTCTAGGATCTTTCTTCAGTTCATACAGAGCCTTCTTCAACTTACATACATGACTCCATATATCTTCAACTTAAAATACTTTTGGTTGTTCTATGTACACTTCTTCCTCAATAACACCATTTAGGAAGATTGTCTTCACATCCATTTGGTGTAAACTCTACTCCATCATGGATGCAAGTTCCATGATGGTTCTAATGGAAGTGTACCTTTCTACTAGCGAAAATGTATCTTCATAATCAATTCCCTCTTTTTCTGAGAGAATCCTCTAGCAACAAACCTTGCCTTGTATTTTTCAATACTTCCATCAGTTACATGCTTTATCTTGTAGATTCACTTGGAATATACCACACTCTTTCCTTTTGGTTTGGGAACTATATCCCAACCACCATTCTTCATTATTGATTGGTATTATTCTGTCATTGCTTCTACCCATTCTTTCTTCTACATAGATTCTTCATAATTGATAATTTCTTGATCTATAAGATCACACATCAAAGCTACATAACTGGAGAATGGATTTGATCTCTTGCTTACTCTTGTGAAGCCTTCTGGATCTCCATACTTCTATGGTTATTGTATAATTTCTCTTACACAAGCAATATTTCTCTTCCATGATCTATTCATAGTAGGGGGTTCTTGAGGTTCTAGCATATCATGGTCCTCTTATGTTTCATTTTCAAGGGAGGGTGCGGCTTCTATATTTCTGGGAGGTGACTCTTCTTCATATACTTCTTCATACTGGCACTTCTTATATATCTTGAGAGCTACTTCTTCGTCAAATGTCACATTATACTAATCTCCATGTGATGGAATCCTAGATTGTATATTCTAAAGGATTTGGAAACTTGACAGTATCCACCAACGATTCCCTTCTTTCTGGAAGGGTCGAACTTGGATCTCTTTTATTTTGGTATGTGAACATATACTGGACAACCAAATATCTTGAGGTGGCTCTCTTTGGGAATATTTCTTGTGAACATTTATTATAGAGTCTTGAATCCAAGGGAACTATGGGCTAATCTATTACATACATAAACTGTTGTTCTTGCTTCTTCATCCCATAGATGAATTGGAAGATCTTGATCATGTATCATTGTCTTCACTACTTCCATAATGGTCCTATTCTTTCTTTCTACAACACCATTCTATTGAGGATTGTAGGGAGTGGTTAGTTCCCTCTTGATTCCAACTTCTTTACAAAATGATTTAAACTCCTTTGAAGTATATTCTCAACCATTTTTTGTTTTGAGTGTCTTGATTCTTCTTTCTTAATGATTCTCTATAAAGGCTTTGAATTCCTTTAATTTTACGAATACTTCATCCTTTATTTTCAAAAATATATCCATGTCTTTCATGAATAGTCATCAATAAATGTAACAAAATATTTGTAGAAATTTAGGCCAGCAGTAGATTAATTTTACCCACAACAATTATCAATTGATAATGCAAAATTGCTAACAATGGAGACTGAATATGGAGCTGTAACACAAAATTATATTAACTGAGTGTAAAATAGCCAACCCTGTAATAACATAGGTTTCTGAATATATATAATACATCAAGAGGTCGAATGCATAAGGAGGCATCCAAAACTAGCATAAAGCAGGCTTACTCAAAATAGGCAAATCCCCCATAGGTGTAAAAAGCTGATCCCAAATCTGTCATGGAGCTCACGAATTGGCAAGGGCACATGGGAAAGCTAAAGAGTAGTGGAATGGCAGCTCATACATGCTTTTGCATGGAGAAAAGAGTGGAGGATGAAGAGGACAAAAAACTAGTTCACCTCACCTAGTCTTGCTTTCCTATGTTCCTTAAAACACTGAAAAAGCAGGCAATAAAGCAGAAAAAGCAGAAGGGCACCTAGGAGATCAGGAATAAAGCAAATTTGATTCCTAAGGCTTTCCCAATCACTACATGAGTCAAATATGGCAAGTTTGACCTCTATGGATAGGCAATTAACAACTTGCACATGGTGGGACTCATGAACTAGGAAAATAAGACAAAAATAAATGAATTAATGTCTAAGTGGGTAATACTATGGGTTGATTATTCTAACACCCCCCCTTAAGCCTGACTTTATGAGTAATAAATCAAAATTATAGGTCCTAGAAACAAGGCTTAGTCACCCTTTACATACTGCATGTCCATATGAAACAAGGAAAGAGGCAAAACCAACTTGGGAAAATCCTCCCTTAAACATGGACTGTAAAACAAAATTGTAGAATCTTGTCTCCACTCATGCCTTTACAGCATGATCAGCAATCCCCAGCAGTGATTTGAGATTGCTGAAGGTCTTCTCACAAAATGCTTTGGTGAAGATATTAGCTACTTGTTCTGAAGATGAACAGAAGAGTAGGTGAATGGTGCCATAATGCACAAGCTCTCTGATGTAGTGCATGTGAATCTCAATGTGTCTGGTTCTCTGCTTCTGAACTAGATCTTTGTAGATTTGAATGGTACTCTAGTTATCACAGTATATGGTAGTTTAGTACTCAGGTTCGAAACCACACTCTCCAAGTAAACCCTGCAACCATAAACACTGATTTGTTGCATTAACAACTCCTCTGTACTCAGCTTCTGTAGATGAGAGTGCAATGGCACTCTGTTTCTTGCTTGACCAGATGATTGGCCCTTTTGCAAGCATGAACACATAACCTGAATTGGACTTTATGTCTGTGCTATCACCTTCCCAATCACTGTCAATAAATCCAATCAAATCAAGATCAGATTTTGCCTTATAGAAGATCCCATGTGTCCTTGTTCCCTGAACAAAGTTAAGGATCCTTTTGGTTGATTTCCAATGGATCTCATGAGGCTGATCCATGAATCTAGAAGCCACACTTACTGCATAACAAATATCAGGTTGATTATGTGTCAAATACAATAAACATCCAATCAATTGTCTATACAGTGTATTGTTTACCATCGGTGGAGAATCATCTTCCTCCAGCTTCACTCCTGAAAGGAAAGGAGTTTTGCTTGCTTTGCAGTCTTGCATTCTGAATTTGATCAGAAAATCCAAGGCATAATTGTACTGGTGCACCTTTATTCCATCTTTGGTTTGAGCAATCTCAAGCCCCAAAAATTGATTTAAGAGCCCCAAATCTGTCATGGAGAAGGCTTGGTTCATAGCTCCTTTTAAGGAAGCAATCTCAGCCTGTGAGCTTCCTGTAATGAGGAGGTCATCAACATATAACATAATGATCATTAATGAACCATTAACAGAATTCAAATAGACATTAGGATCTGATTTGCACCGAACAAAATTCAGAGATAGCAAGAAGCTATCTATCTTGGCATACTAAGCCCTGGGGGCTTGCTTTAGCCCATACAATGACTTTCTCAAACTGCACACAAGAGAAGGGTTAGAAGAAAAACCTTGAGGCTTCTGCATATATATCTCCTCAGTGAGATATCCATTCAGAAAGGCACATTTTACATCCATGTGATGTACCTCCCATTGCCTTGAGGCTGCAATGGCTAGAGCTAGCCTGATGGAATCCATCTTTGCCACTGGGGAAAAGGTCTCATTGTAATCGATACCATGAACCTGTGAGTAGCCCTTAGCTACCAATCTAGCCTTGTACTTTAGTGGTGAACCATCAGCAGCAAATTTGGTCTTAAAGACCCACTTACACTGTACTAGTTTTCTCCCTGGAGGAAGATCCACTAGCTCCCATGTGTTGCTCTTGTGGAGTGAGCTGAACTCCTCCTTCATGGCAGCTTGCCATCTTGGATCTCCTGCTGCTTCTTCATATGTTTTAGGATCAGACTCCACCATCAAATAACATTTTTCAGCAAACATAGGATCCTTCATGCACAGACCACTCTCAAATCGAGATCTAGTCCTCCTTGGGTCATTTGGATCCCCAGCTAGCTCACTTGCTGCATGTAGTGTCTTGGATTCCCATTTAGGCCTTGTGGGGCTGTTTGGGTCTGCAATAAATTCATCTCCATCAGACAAATCAGAATCAGCATGTTCAACAAACTCTTTACTTACTTCTTGAGGTTCAGGTGGTGAAGAGGCTTCACCAATTTCCACTTCTGCAAGGGGTTCTTCTTCAAACTGAACACACCTTTCAATGAAGGATTTGTTTGTGCTCAAGTTTATCAACTTGTACCTTTTTGAATCTTTAGAGTATCCAACAAAAAGAAACTCTTGGCTTTGGGGCTGCAAAGCCTTCCTCTTCTCTGTCAGGATTCTAGCCCATGCCTTTGAGCCAAAAATACTAAAATGGGTCACATCTGGCTTGTGCCCACTCCATGCTTCGAAGGGAGTCATGCCATCAAGCTGTTTGTGAGGCACCCTATTCTGGATATAGGCTGTATAGTTGATAGCTTCGGCTCAGTACTTTGGTGGCAAATTTTTGGCCTCCATCGTGCATGTTGCCATCTCCTTCAGTGATCTGTTCTTCCTCTCAGCAACACCATTTTGCTGTGGTGTGTAGGGGATAGAATGTTGCA
>LPNX010094738.1:2104-33445 GCA_001517045.1 Pseudotsuga menziesii
AGGTTTGGAATTAGGTTCGAAAATAGCTTTGGACTACCGAACCTATTGGCTAGGACAAATAAACCAGGGCTATTGCTTGTCTTTTAGAACTATATCAATATGCTCAGTTTAGATGGCATGTTTTGCTATGACATACACAATATTTTTTTATGAAAATCTAGGATATTGTAGAGTACGATCTTACGATTCTGAATATGTAATTTTTTCCTTCAAAACTATGTTTTATTTATTTATAATTATTTTTCTAAATGACACACGTCAGTTTTCGAAAATACATACATCGATTGCTTGTTATATAACTTTTGATTTCCATCACCATTTCCCAATAAAACTATATGGTGCACTAGACGAGATCAAGCTCTACTATATTATATTTAGAAATCAAGGATTTCATTTATTTTTGCACCTAAAGTGTTGTACCCACACATAAGGTTTTAATTTCAATCTTTTGTGACTTTAATAATTAATAATAAAAAAAAAATTCATGAAAAATTCTGAATAAATAGTGTTGCACTAGGCCCATATGTCCTTTATATGTCTGCAATATTTTATCCCAAATTGACATCATTTACCTCATATATTGCTGCACCCACACAAACATATATGTTAAGATGTGCTGAAAATTTGAAAACCCACTTTCACGGAAACTAATTTTATAATCATTTACACACATTTTCTCTACATAAATGCTATATATTATGAAAGCTGATTCAATTTTCTACCTTTTCTCTTTTTACTTCATCTTCAAATAAGTTAGGGAAGTACCCCTAATTGTCACCTAAAGTAAGAGTTTTTCGTTTATTCCAGTATTATGTGGCATCTAAAGTGTCTTTAAAGGAGTCCATGATTGTGCATCATCTCGCAAATAAAACATAAGCTATAAATCTACAAGTGGATCAAGGATTAATGAGGCTGCTAAAATCTAAAAATTGAAATTACGGATTTTTAGTAATGTAGAACATAATCCTTTTTAAACCTTATTTATTTAAGATTATTATTATTTGTAGTTTTAGTGGTCATATTATATAGTAAACCATTACATAGTATACCCCACATTTTAAAAGTTTTAGATTCCACAACTTTCTTTTGAAAATACCAAGTAAGTGAGTAAACCCTAACCATGCTAGACAATTGCTCACCCTCTTGCACAAGAAGTTGTCTTCTTGTTGTTCTTGCAACATTAGGTGGCAATGTGGGGGACATTGCCACCTAGTGGTTCTTGTTTAATAGTAGTCTTATTCTTATGTTTGAGAGTGGGATGAGATAATCCCAAACATCATTGATAAAAGAGATGAAATCAATTAATTGTAAACAATGTTGTTACACATTTGACTTATTATGTATCCATAAGTTTTTAATTTGAAATAAAATAATAACTTTATATATTATAATTATTAAAAAATAAACAAAATATTTTACATCAATATAATAAATTATAAAGTTAATAATAAAGAATGACAATCTTAACTATAAAAATCATTACTATCAAGGTGTTATAATACTTCAGTAGATACTCTTTCCAAAGCAATCATTTCTCTTAAATTTGGCTTAGTTAGATTTCAAGAATTTTTGGATGGCTCATTGATCCATGAAGGTGAAACAAATCTATTAGATATGATGTAATTTTGTTTTAATAACCTACTATGGTCTTTTTTGTCTACATTTTGCAATTTTTTATTATGAGATCCTTTATAGAATGAAGGTTTATTTAATATGAAGAAAACTCACTAAAAGAATGTTTGGCACATATAACTTTTCCTTCATTAATATAATATAAAAAATGTTTTTTTTTATTGAAAAAAAACATTACTAAAAGGATTATAAAAATCTATATAAATCATTACTGTGAAGTTATTCATGAAGACAATGATATTATTTATTGGAATCATCAAAGAATGTATAAGATATGTTTATTATTAGAGATATGTTTAAATTGATAAAGAAGATAAAAATATTATATAAAAGGTGAAAGGTGATATGTTTTTAAAAAGTCATATTTGATTGGAGATTGCATAATAATAATAATTTGTTATTCATGAAGACAATGATATTATTTATTGGAATTATCAAAGAGAGTATAAGATATGTTTATTATTAGAGATATGTTTAAATTGATAAAGAAGATAAAAACATTATATAAAAAGTGAAAGGTGATATGTTTTTAAAAAGTCATATTTGATTGGAGATTGCATAATAATAATAATTTGTTTAAGAGAAAAAATATGTGTTAGAAAATTGTTATATTATATAAAAAAATTGGAAGTTAAAATATAGTAATCTAAAGATTAAATGATTTCAACATTTTTATGGAATTATTAAATTTTTAAATATAAAATATTTAAATTATATACTTTAAATGAAACATAAATTTTTTACTATTTTAAATATATATTTTTAATAAAAAATAAATTTTAAATAATAACTAAAGAGAAATTAAAATCTAACATAATATTAAGTTAAGTTGCTAGGTTCCATCGTGTTGATATGAAAATCAAAATCATCCCTTAGACAGCCAAGTTTAATGTTGTTAGGTCATTAAGACCAAAGGGAATTATCAACAAATCAGAGCTAGATCAATGATTGTTAAGGCAAGTTTATTACTGGGAGATTGCAGTTGGATCTACATATGATTCAACTGCTAGCAATAAGCCTGCAGCAACTATCATTGCTATGCCTTAAGCCTGCAGCAACTATCATTACTCTGCAGTAATCTCCTCGGCCAGCCATCATTATTCTGCGGCATGTTCATTAATTTTTCCCAAAATCAAAGGTATGCATTCCCACAACTAGGTAAGGTCAGTGAAAGTTGAGAAAGTACCGAATTCAATTTTAAAAGTTTAAAACAACGAGCAGAAACCAAACTAGGTCAGGATACCGATCTGAAAGCCAGGTCAGGATATCAGATCTGATTTCAAGGAAATCAGTGAAATCAGTGAAGTTCAAGAAAGGCAGCAAATTCCCAACACAAACATATTAACCGAGCTCAATCTAATTACAGAATGTCACTGTTACTCATTTGAAGCCACAAAACTCTTCTAAAATGATAGATCATTCAACAGAAAGGAAACTCTATTGTACTGTGTGATTCTGCAGAATATAAATCCTTACAACGTTAAAATTTAGCCGACAACTGAAGATCTAGCTATTGCACGGTCTACTCTACTTTCCTGCTTCATGACTCTTGAGCTCCGCGATGGTATGAAGACTGGGTTTCCATTCAGAAGTAAACCCAGATCCAGACTCGTAGCCCTGCGGTTCTTTCATAGCAAAATTGATGCGTGCAGACTTGATGTTGGCTAAATTCAGAAATAAAGCGGGCAGATCTTTCTTCTTCATACGTAACTTCACTCGCAGCACACGGCCTTCATCTATGGACGAAGTGGAAATAATCCCTGGATGGGAATTATTATTCTGTTCCAACTCTTCAAGTCTAGTAGAACCTGCAGACGAAAGAGGAAGAAGATAATAGCGCTGCCCTGGTTGAAGCTCTGAGTTTTGATCGAGGGGACGGGTGACAATATGAGTTTCGAATAGTTTGGCATGACTGTCTGAATCGAAAATAGCATGGCGAGGAGGATACTCTTCAACGATCTCTCTACCGTAAACACGGCGCTTGAATCTCGTGACCTTCCCGCCCACTGAAATCACTTTGATGGATCTATTAATTCCCCAGGATCTCGATGGCAGCTTCTTCAGCATACTGCACAAGCCACTGCCCATGACAAATAATCTGCTTTGCGCTTTGCTCAACGAAATACAATGTCAGCTGGCCTTAAACATTGCGTGCAGGAATTGGATATAGGGATTGCATTAAGTCGTTGGAAATTAATAGCTATTCAATGTCCCACGACTCCCTGCGACGACTCAAGTTAAAATCACATCGATACATTTATCACGCCGACCATGACCGATTCCAATTTTCCCTGTCCAGTAAATGCTCTTATTAATACAATACTATCCTTTTCTGAATAATATATAATATAAAAGAAGATAAGATGTGCTCTAAAATAGTCACAAGTAAAGTTATCCTTTTCTGAATAATATATGATATAAAAGAAGATAAGATAGGTTCTAAAATAGTCACAAGTAAAGTGGTCCATGAATGTGGTCCATGAATGGTAATAAGTATAATTAATCAATTAATTTTATAAAGATAGCTGGTTGTTACATTTACATGTTTTGGGTGACTCCTAAAAATATCATCAATTGAGCTTTGGGTGAGGCATAAGTGAAGTCTCCTAACTTAACCCTAGTTAATACAAAAAATTTAATGAAAGATTTCACAAGATTAACTTTCAACTATGTTTACAGTTAAACATGTAACTGAATTTTGAAGAGGATACTCTCTCAAAACTTGAACTAGGCTTTATGGATAGCAGACTTAAAGTTTCTCTTATTTTTGCAGTTTTTTTTTAAGAATAGGCCATTTGGTTCTTTTCTAGTAGTGCGATTGATCTTTGATTATAATATGCTCGTGGTTGGTGATAATTTTCCTTTCCTATGCTGTATTAATATAAGCACAAAACAATTGATATTTAAAAAATAAAAACAAATAGTTACTTTTTTCTTTAACCAACATTTAATTAAAGCTTATTTAAATCTTAATCAAAATGTATTTAAGCACAACAATAAATCAAGACTATGGAATTAATCCATAATGTAATTGTTACAATTGGATTAATCTTGTTGATTCAGTAAAAAAAAATCAAAATCTAATATCTAAATACCTATCAACATAATAATTACGAAGAAAACTAAGACTTTAACTGGCTAACCATCTTGCCCTATTTACATCTTAACTTGCTAGTGAAATAAAACAAAGACAACTGCTAAAACGTTTGTAACGTTTGTAAGGAGCAAAAATGACTGGTGATTTATTTTTTTCGTATTATACCCTGCATATGAATGAAAAGGTCTGGAGATGATTCAAAGCAGTCAAAAGAGTTGTTTGGACAATTATGAAGAAGAAATAATATAAAAAAAAAAAACTCCCTGCTCGGAAGCGTCGATGGCAGCCACAGCGCCGTGTACATCGTTTTAGTTGATGATGTTGTGCGATTGATTTTTGTTTTAATTTTTTTTAAGATTTTGAAATTGATCAACAATGAGTGATATCATCTCTATCCCTTAGTTGGCATCATTTTCATGTTAAATTGTGATTATAGATATTATATTAATATAATTAAGTTGATAAATATTGTTAACTTGATAGATATTTTTATTTGAGATTTGGTGTGATTTATATTTTTTTATTTATCCCTTAATTGGCATCATTTTCATGTTAAATTGTGGTTATAGATATTATATTAATATAATTAAATTGATAAATATTGTTAATTTGATAGATATTTTTATTTGAGATTTGGTGTGATTTATATTTTTTTATTTATGGAATAGGATGGGACAAGTGTACTTGGAGATTGTTCTTTCAAAATTTTGAATAAACAATTATAATAAAAAAGTATAAAAAATAATTGATAGCTGCTAAATGGATAACTAGTAGAGATACATGGATAACTCATAGCTGATGAATAGATAGCCAATAATTCGTAATAGATAGGTAGAAGAATGTGAGATAAAATAAAGAATATAAAAAATAACTCATAGTTGATAAATGGATTACAAGTAGAATGTTGCGATACCATGTATCTAGGTATGGACAACTCAAAGTTCAATTAGTTTAACAAGAGAATGTGAGGAATAAAAAAAAATCAAAATATCTCTCAACAATTTGATCCCTATCTACTTGATCCAACCACAAACTATGTCGATCTGCTAGTCACAAGTAAAGTGGCACGTGAATGAAGATAGGCATAACTAGCCACTTAGTTTTGTGGAGATAATTGGTTGTCAAAACAAAGACTAAACATTAAACTAATTACAAAATAAAATAAAATTGATTAATATAAACATAAAACAAATACTATTTAATAATAAAAAAACTAGTAATGCTACCTTTTTCTTTAACCAATATTTAAATAAAGCTTATTTAAATCTTAATCAAGATGCATTTTAACATAACAATATACAACAACAATCAAATGAATTTTGGTTATACACTTGTTACACTCAAATTCATCCAATTTAAGGACTAATATTTTTTTTAAAGAAATTACAATCTTCAACTTTATTTAAAAAATATATTAAAATTTTAAAAAATAATTTATTTATTTTAAATTTCTATTAAAAATTAATCTCAAATAGAAATTATTTAAAAACCCAACATCAAATTAAATATATTTGTAGTTAAATTTATTATATAATAATAATAATGTTAATTAAAAAACACTGTTTATATTTTTAAAACTATAATCTAATTTTAATAAATTAAAATTAAATAGTATATAGTTATTAATATATAAGTTAGAATTTGACTCTATTGAGTGGCTCAATTGGCTAAATGTGGAAAAGAAAAGGGATATTACCCCCACAGGTCAAGGTGTCCATTCCTGTGAATGGGTCAAATCTGCATCTGCAATGCAGAGGTAATTCTCAGTTGAAAAAAAAATATATAAGTTAGAAGTGTGAAATATATGTCACATTCATATTTTATAAGGTGGATGCGTTTTTAAAATTAAAAGTGTGAAATAAATGAGAGAAGCGTAAAGCCTTTCTTTACAGGTTCACAATAAATTAAAAAGTAATTATAAGTTGATAAAACCGATGTAAGTTTTATTTTGGAAATCAATTATCCATTTTATAGACGTTTTGGTTTCATACACTCGTTAGCATAAAAAAAACCAATGATATGATTATTATCAACTTTTAATCAAATTTAAAAACTATTTTAATCTTGATTTTTTAAATTAATAAATGGTAGTTTAAATAAAAATATAAATGTCAATTTCTATCTTTTAACAATACTATCACAAATTTATTTATAATAAAATTTCAATCAAGTTTCTATTTTAAATACATATAAAAATCCTATCATAAAATAAGATTTATATTCTAAATATATATTAAAAATATCTATGTCAATTTTAATCTTCTAACCATACTCATCACAAATTTAATAAAATTTCAATCAAGTTTATATTTTAAATGCATATTAAAATCCTATCATAAAACAATTTTATATTCTAAATACATATTAAAATCCTACCATTAAACAATTCACATGATTAGTGATCAATTATTGATTTTTTATACCCAGATGCGGGTGCCACTTGTCTGACCGACATCATAAGGCACCTCGACCCAAGGGACGACAATGTGGCACCCTGCATGTCGGGCCCTCTTTATCCCCCGTACGCAAAAGTTAAAGCGCATTCATTGCGTAGAGGCCGTCACCCTGGCTGGTGATGGTGGATGGGATCAACAGTTAATACATCCATCCATCGATGATCAATTGGTCCTATTGAGTGATGGAAGAGCCACTTTGCAGTCGCATCTGGCATTGGAAGAGCCACCCCTACATTAACTTCCCTTCAATGGCCTCTAAGCTGATTCATGTGGCCAACATGCTTAAGGAATTTGAATGGGAGGTCGTTGGGCTCATTCTCTTGCTTCGATGTTTTGTTAGCAAAGATTCATCGAAACTCAGTTTTGGTCTGCCCACTTGGTTTTCTTCGAAGCTAAGCTTTCACCTCCATCAAAAGTCAAGACCACGGGCTCTGGTTAGTAAGGATTCAAACGGGAACCTGCAACACTATATTCGATTCACCATATCTTGACAACATGGCACCCCTCGTTGTGGTAGTAGTGGTCGCGGTCGTGCACAACACGACATGGAAACAATGATGGAAGAAGGTCATGAGACCTGTGTCTCCATGCCTGTGGGAGTCTTGATTGATGAATGGGAACCTCTTTTGGTTACTGAGCACTTGGCTAGAGGTAGAGGGGGCGACTAAATTAATCACTATTGGCTTTTAAAAAATATGATGAGTACATTAATGGAGGAAATGGTCAGCAAATGGAACTACACTCTCAGCTCGGTGCTCTCTGCCAAGACCAAACTGATTGAACTTGACGCCTAACTCAATAGGCTCGATGCGACTTTCACTTGGAAACGCTTAGCCATTGGGTTGTGCACTGCAGGAAACGTTGAAGGGGGTAGCGATAATGTTACGGGGGCACCTTCAGTGTCACTGGATAGGATCTTAGTTCATGTGATGACTACAACGATGAATGCTCCATTCCTTGTTCCTTGCATTATCATGCCATTGATCAACAAGCGTGTCCGTGAAAATGAGGTACCTGTCTGAAAATATTCTCCTCTTCGTGTCAAGCAATTAGACACTAAGGTTGAATAAGAACGGCAGGGGGTATGCCCCATCAGAGAGGAGGTTCCTCCCCCTTAGTGTGTTGCTGACGAAGACCCAGAAGTCGACTCAGCCCATCTCTGGTTCTACTTGCTATTTTAATTTTTTTATGTTTTAACTTGTTTTCTAGACTATTGTTTAATGTGTCTTTGAACAATACTAGTATTAATTTTGAGTCTATAGTTGGCCCCCAATGATTGATGAGATTTTTTGCCATTTTACTGTAAGGCAAGTCCATAGCATTGATTAGTTGGGGTGGTGGCTACTCTGTTTCATACCACCCCAAAATTATATCACTAATATAAATTTTAAAGTAACCTTTGTTTTAATAGTTTAATACAATTTATAGACTTACAAATATTTTTATTATTAATTTTTTATATTAAATTTTAACATTTCAATTACATTATCCATTCTTTGTTGTATTATAATATTAATTTCTTCTCATTAGTCATTTTACATTTTGATTAAATTAACCTGTACTCTTATATTATAATATTAATATATTGAAATTTAATTAAATGAACGTATACTCTCTTATATTATGATATTAATATATTATAATATCAGAATATAAACTTTCTTTTAATGGATCACTATGCATAAGACACATTTTAATTCATACCCACCATACCCACCTATCAGCACTCAAATATTTTTTAAGTAAAATTTTCTTTAACAATACTAATTTTTTTTAATACAAATCCAAATGTAAATTATAAAATATCTATACATATACTTTTTAAAAAGTTAATTTTATAATTTTTTATACGGGTTTTAAAAATGATGGTCAGGTCATCCAATGGAATGGTCGATGCCTAAACAAGATCCACGTGGCATTAATGTCTTTGCGGGAAGATTCAGAAAACAATGTCAACTGTATTTGCAATTTGAGGCGGGACGAAGAATCAATTGACAAGCATTGATTGTTGCAATGTTAGCGCCATGGAAAACCATCGACAACTGTTCCGTGCCGAGGTTTGTGGGATAGGTGTTTACAATAAGTTGGTCCCAAGGGTTAGCTTAATTGGTAAGACGTGCACACACTCTTTCAGTTCGGGGAGAGGTCACGAGTTCGAGCCTTGAGTCTTTTGGGGTTAGGCCTTCTATGGGGATGGTTGGCGGTTTACCACCTCTACAATCCACTAATGTGGGGAAGTATTGCTGGGTTTCCCGTGCATATTTCCATATGAAAATAAAAGGTGTTTATAATAAGTCATGCCAGATACCTCTCAATGAAGACTTCAGTTTAATGAAATAATTAAGGTGATTCATTGTTGACTTTTCTAATATTTTAATTCAACATTTAAAAATGAGGTCCAACTACACCAGTTAAAATTTGGTCTCATGTTTTTCTAATTTATATAACTAGCATTTGCATCCACAGGGGAAAATAATGTTAAGTTAAAAGGGTCAAAATATTGCGTTTTTTTGCAACTAATTTTTTATTTATTTATTTTGGCAGACTAGAAATTACATTTTGAGGATCAACATATCTCTTGCTCTCTCCCCACCCCTTTCTCTCCCTCTCTCTCCCACCGTCTCTCTACATTTTGGGTTTTATAAAGATGAAAAGAGCAAACCAAAATTAGTAGTTCCGAAAAACTAAGTCGAGAGGTCTACCCAAAAACATATTGAAGTTCCGCATCCCACTTTTCACACTGCCGAAAACGGAAAGCGGATGAAAAAAAATTGCGAAATCAAAGTTTTGATTTCCACATTATACTTTCCCGATTTCCGCATTCCGCATTGTGGAAAGCGGAGGTCGTAAATACAGAAAGTTTTATTACAAACTTGTAACTTCTGCACTGCGGAAAGTGGAAGTTGGGAAAGGATTTCTTAGATTACTTGAAAAAAATGGATGCCCAATGACTTGAAGCGTATTTTATTAAGTGAAATGTTCATGCTTCTGCAGATGCTTCATTCAATTGCGAAAATACTCAATATTTTTACACTCAAGTCATTGGGGGATTCCATTATTCCGACCTCCGCTTTCCGTAGTGCGGAATGCGGAAATCGGAAAAGCATTTGTCTCATTTTTTTTTCTTCCTGTTTCCTGATTTCTGCATTACAGAATGCGTTTGATTTTTATTTTGGCAATTTTTGTTTTGATCCTTTCCAATAATTTTGTGGAAATTTTTATTTGCGTGCATTCATCTCAGCCGTTTGTTTTTCGCTAGATCCACGGTCTGGATTTGTTTAAATTTTTGAGGTTTTTACCATTTTTTTTTACTGTTTCTCGATATTTTTACTGCGCTTTCTTTTCGCTCGAGCTTCCATCGACCGTGTTATTTTTACATTGTAGTAAGTTTTAACCAGGTTTGCCAAATTTCAAGCATAAATGAAATTTCACCTAATAAAATCCGCTTTCCGCAGTGTGGAAAGCGAGGATCCATTTTTTTCAAGTCATCGGGGAAATCCATTCTCGATTTCTGCTTTTCGTAGTGCAGAACACGAAAATCGGAAGTTACAAGTTTGTAATAAAACTTTATGAATTTCTGACCTCACCTTTCCACAACGCGGAATGCGGAACTCAGAACTTTGACTTTTTATTTTGGCAATTTTTGTTTTGATCTGCTTTTCGCTTTCCGCAGTGTGGAAGCCGAAAACACTAAATCGAAAGTTTCCCAATAATTTTTCAGAACTTTTTATTTGCGCACCTTCATCTCAGCCGTTTGCTTTTATTTAATAGATCCACAGTCTAGATTTTGTTTTGCCGTTGAGGTTTTGGCTATAAATTCTGTTTGAATTTTTGAGGTTTTTACCATTTGTTTTACCTATGTTTTTACTGTTTCTGGAGATTTTCACTACGCTTTCTTTTCGCTTGAGCTTACATCTGTCAGTGGTTTTGAAAGCTTTCCACCAGTAAGTTAACTCGTTACAACGATTTATCCTGTTATTTTTACAATGTAGTAAGTTTTGACCAGGTTTGCCAAATTTCGAGCATTAATGATATCTCTGGGTCATAGAAACACAAGATCAAAAATAGCTTTGCAAGAAGAAAGGTCCAAGGACCCAAACGTCAGAGTCTTCACAGACACTAGTAGGCATATTTCTGAAAACCAATATTTGGTCTGGTCGAGAATTTATTCTGTTTTCGAAATGATGGTTTCTCAGGAATTCCTCATGACCAGTCGGCTTGCATCGGAATTCAAAGCTCACAGATCCATCTAATTTCTTCTAGACCACCATTTATTCCCTACATAAACGCGGTGAAGTGGGAACTCGACCACGCTAAGCACAAGGAGCGAGTTTTCAATGACCACATTGGTGTATTTCTGGTGTCATTCAAACCTGATATTTTTCCCAAGGCTTATGCGCTTGGACCCTTGAAACAATTATTGATTTGTAACTTCCTTGAAGAAGCAATCTCCCGTTTCAATTACAAAGATGTGGTGAAATCATGGATGGAAAACCCTACTGTGTTTAGTTCACAGCCAGGTAATATCTACCCTACTTCATGGTTCAGGGAACCATTTTCATTACTCGCAACCATGTTCTGTCGGTTATATGGTGAGACAAATTGCACATTTTTCAAAGCAGAATGGGTTCCGGCAACCCAACACATTATTCTTACATGTGAGTCCTTCAATTGGGCTCAAATATTATCTGTTAATTTGCAAGAGAAAAATGATAAATACCAAAAAACCCTGGAAAGCAAAAAACCCCAATTTTACATGTCAGCTTATGTCATGGACGTTTTTTGTGCGACTTCGTGATTTCTTAACCTAGGTTGGAATTGGCAGACGGATTGTCCACCAGTTCATATTTACTGCTTTTTAATTTGGGAGGATAATTTTGTTCCTCACATATATGAGATCTGCGACCTTTTCTTAGGGTCCATGTATCATAAGATCTTCAAGGTCGATGCTCCAACATTTTTAGTAACAGCTGGGGATTTAATTAGTCTGCATGGAGATTGGTACGTCGAGGAATATTTCTCTTATTTTAGAATTTGGGGAAGTAACACCGTCCATTTGTTTCCCAGAATTGTTTCAGACCGGATGGTTTTACAGGAATTTTCCTTTCAAACCGTCATTGATGGCACCTGTAAAAAATTGGCTAAGCACAAGAGGAATACTTGGCCTAAGTTTCCTCTGCATATAGATTCTTTGGTTATACAAAATTCTATCCATGCAACTGTGTTGGGTAAGGAGATTACAACTATGAAGCTGGGAGAAGCTGGAAAAATGATGCATGATCCTAAGGCTTTCCTTGCTAGCCTTTTTGCTCAAGAAAAGCCTAAGTTCAATTATACACATGAAGATTTTCCAGATTATTCGATGTATAGAGCATTTTTTGATTTTCGGGAAGCAGTGGAAAACATCACTGTTCCAGAGGTAAAGTCTGATGTTTTCAAATATCAGAAAGAAATGAAGGATTTTACCCTTCATTTTAGAAAATTTAAATTTGAAGAATAAGAAAAGGTTGCAAGGGAAAACATGGAAAGAGAAGCAAGACAACAAGTAGCAGCAGCTTCTACTTCAGCATCCCAGTCCAAAGACAAAGGAAAAACTATCATAGAAACCCCTAGGAGTGCTCACTCTTCCCAAGAGATGGAAGCTCTTTAAAGAGGGGAATAATTCAAACAAGGTCTAGCCAAGCTCAGTGCTCAGCTTTGGACACATGTCCAAGAGACTGAACCTCAACCAAAGAACAAGAAAAAATAGCTTGTTTCTCACCAATGAAAAGTGCCTGAAGAATTAGTGGCTCAAACAAAGCAAATACCTTAGCAGGTACTCAAGGATCAACAATGATTGTAGATAGATGCAGTTGTCTTTCAAGAGAAAGTTCCTCCTCAAGTTCCTGTGACCCGATAGGTTGAGCCTCAATCCGAGCATGAGATTGAGATCCATCAAATTGATAGTGATCTAGAGGAGGAGACTAGAAACCCAACTTTCCCTGTGAATATGTAAACCTCCAGGACATCTTCTATCCCTGATTCACAATTTTCAGGAGATCTTTTTCATGCTTTATTCCCTTAGCCCTCTTTTTCCCATGTGGATTTAAAGCCTATTCTTAAGGACACTTCTAGAGATCCATTAGTATCAGTAGAATTTCCCACTGGTACTCCCCCTGTTTCCCCACGTGTTTCATCAATTTCCCATATAGCTCAGACTCCCACCACATCTTCTCGTATTCCTTTTTCCCAAGTGGAAACCCCTTCCATCTCTACAATCCCTTCTTCACAAACTAAAACCACTATTCCCACTTCTTCCACTTCCCTCATATCTATTTTCCCTACTTTTGCCTTGGACATTCCTCCTCTTAATGTAGAAATCTCGGTCTCACAGTCAAAACCTCAGCGCAAAAAGAAGTTGTTTCAGCTGTAGAAGATATGGCATATTTTGGAGAAAATGCAGACGTTTCCTTAGGGAAATATTTTTGGAGCAAGAAGGACAAGGAAATTTTGAAGAAAGGTTCAAAGAGGACAAGAGAAGGCACACTAAAATATCTTCCTAGCTTTGATCAATTTTTTTGGAGAACTGATGCCCCTAGTGAAAAGGAAGGAGCATTAGATACAACAGCTATTATGGGAGTATTTGCAGGGGCTAACTATAACTCATTTCCCAGTTGAATAAAGATCTCCTCAGTAAGTAATAGGAACTACATAAAGCAAGAAAGGATCTAGAAGTAGTTGAGGCACGTCACCTTAAGGATATTGAGCTCCTTAAACAAGAGCATCAAGATAAAGAGAAACATTTGGAGAAGAAGGTCGACAATCTCAAGCATCAGCTTGAGAAATCACAGGTCCTGAACAAGGAACAGGCTAGTCACAATGCTACCTTAGAGAAACAACTGAAAGAATTATAAATATCTTTAGCTGCCTCATCATTTTCAACATTAACAACTGAAGAATTTAAACAATTGGATTGTAAGGTAAATGAGCAGTATCATCAATCCATGACCAGCTTGTATACAGGGTTGTGTGAAATATAGGATCTGTACAAATCATTTGGAGAATAGTCGGATGTCCTGCAGGATCATTATACTCGGAAAACTACAGCAATTAAGGTGTTCGAAGATGTGATTGTCTGGAAAACAAATATATGAGATAGACCAAAGGATATGCCAATGGATAAAGTTTGGGCTAACAAAATTGGAGTGACAATCGAAACTTGGGGAAGCCTTTGCGATGCGATGCAGTAGGAAGCATCATCCAAGATGTCCAGGAAGCATGGAAGCATAAGTGGACTACTTCAGAGGTTTTACTCGATTTCTTAGGGTTTCCTATGTTAGAACCGATCGAAGAAGCACCTTTGCCCAAGCTGAAATTAGATGAAGTTGACCGATATTTTGCTGCAACCAAGGAGATAATTGAGGGTGTCATCCAACTTAACCTGCAGGAGATCACGAGGTGGATCAAGACACCTATTTTTGCGATGGTTAGGATAGAAGTTTATGTTGGTAAATGGAAAACGATGAAGAAGAGGGAGACCGCGTCTGAGATTTTGAGGAAAGAAATACATATGGAACAGGCTAAATCTCAGGACATTGATTTCTTGATGGACTTAGATGCTAGGTGGCGTTCTTCCCTTGGTTCAACTTAAATTGTTTGTTGTTGTAATCCCACATGTTGGGAATTTTCTTTTGTTGTAATACTTTGTAATATAATTTAAAGGGAAAAATTTCCCAAGTAGGGAAGAGGAATTTTTTGGAGACTACATGTTGAACTATTTCATATATGTGATTTATAATGTTGATGATGATTAGTAAATGATATTTGATACTAATTTGTTAATTAGTATTACCTCTTGGATGTATTGAATATTTCTTAGCTTATGGATAAACCTTATACAATATTTGGTTTGAGATTTATTTGAAGTTGGTTGTGGAGACTGATGTTATCCTACATATTTGTATGTTGAGAAATTAAACCCCTTTTACCTTTTTATTTTTGAATTATCCAAACTTGGTATCATGTCGTATATCGACCCGGTCAAGTGGAAAACTGACCATGCAAGCCCTAAAGAAATTTTTTGCAATGACCGGTACTGGAGAAGGACAACGAAATACATATCAGGAAAGATCTGTAGTTTTGGAAACATTGTAATGTTTTGCAATTGAATAAAATAACACTATTACTTATGTTATGTTTTATGGTTATTTATTAAATTCCTTTCATCAATTTTGAGTTATTCTTCTGTATTTGTGGTAGGTTGTTGATGTATTAAATGTGTTGATTTATGTACTGATTTTGCATTACAATTTTGACATATGAAATGTACATTGGAAAAATGTATTTATTTAATTTAAATACTCTTTTATTGCAAGTGATGAATGGTTATTGATTCCTAATAATAAATTGTCAATTAGTATGACTTCACATGATAGTTGTGTATTCATATAATACTTTAGATAAAGCATTACAATTGTTATTGTTGAGTTTTATTTAAAGTTCATTTAAGGAAATAAGAGTTGATCTATATTTTGTATACATTAAGGAATTATTTCCTTGTTATTAATTATATATCATAATTTTCCCACTTAAAAACTTTTACAGTCAGTGTCTCAGTTTCCTAAGATAGTTTAGTCTAGAACCCAATTATTTCAAAAATTCTTTGATCTTTCTTGAAACAAAAATAGATCTATTACATCAACAAGTGATCAAAGAAAAACAATACATCTATATAGAAACAATGAGAAGCTTCAACCACAATTTGTTTTTAAATACTTTGAAGCAAGTAAGCTTTCCTCTTGTTTGCTATGTTGGACATATGGATTGTCTTGCATTCGAGAGTATCTGGAAAAAGAGAAAGGTGGAGAAATGTGAAGGCCTGAAAGAGATGTAACTCTTGATATTGCAATGAATGTAAGCCCTTGTTTATCAGTGTTTCCAATATCTATTGTTACATTTTGTAGGGTCATACCTTGGGCTTTATGAATTGTTAAACCCCATGCCATACGAAGTGGTAGTTTCCTATGGGATCCTCTTGTTATGGGAGATATTGGAACATAAGTGGGATTAGAAGCATCCCATAAGGGTCCTTTGTAATGGAGGAATTCGAAAACAACAAAGGATGGTAAGGTAGGAGGTTGTTCATTGGAGTTGTAGACATTGTCAATGACTTTTCCAAGTGATACGTTAACAAGTCCTGCTTGAACCCATAAATTAGCAGTTAACATGACTTGTTGACCAATAGCAAGAAGGAATTTTAATGACAATTGTTCGTCATCAATGGATTCGTGGGAATGCTTGTTCCTTTGTTCTGCAAAGCAACGTGCAATTGGCATATTGAGTTGTTTCAACATGTGTTTGTTGTGCAGCGCAACACAGCTATTTGTGGGATACAAGTGGATAGATTGTTGAAATGAACAGTTTTCCACATGTGAAAGGCATGAGGTTGTTTTTGTCATTAGGAGTCCCCAGTATTCAACAGTTGGTGTTACATTTCAAAGGTTTAGAAAGAGTTTGCGAAAGGAAGTTTGAGAAGGGCTATTTACTTGTTGTTGGAAAATCGTTTCTAGCATGATAAAAGTATCAAATGTACGCCAGAGAGTAGTTTCAATGGATGATCCTGCATACATGGGGATGGCCTTTACAGGAGGCAATTGTCCAAAGTCACCAAGAAGGATTATGGAACAACCACCAAATGGGATTGTACAATGCGAGGGGAAAGCCTCACATAAGCATGCATCAATTTGAGTAGGCATTTTTTGGGCCAATAAATCTCATTTCATCTATGAGAATTCGCGAATATGGCGGAGTTCTTCTTGAAGTTTTGAAAGGGATTTTCCTTCAAGGGGGTGCATTTCACCAATGGGTATTCAAAGAGCAGAATGTATTGTAGATGCATGTATGTTAAAAGTAGCAGTGACCAGTTGGAGCAACAAGAAGAAGTGGGGAGGTAGTTTGTTCAGATCTTGTTTGGAGTGTAGATTTCAAGCAAGATATGAGGTAAGATTTCCCAATGTCTGTAGTACCTTGAATCACCATTTTGAGTGGTTGAGCAAGTGTAGTGTTTCTAAAATGGGAAATGACGAGATCAAAGGCTATGCACTGTGTGGGAGGAAAGGAATCAAGTGAATTTGACAACAACGGGGTGTCTTCATGTAGTTGGGTGGACAAGCGATTGAGGTCAATAAATGATGTTGTTGTCTCATGCAAATGGGTGGTTATATTGTTATGTGTCCAATCGTGATTTTTGTCAAAATCACGATGTCCAAGCATTTCAAGGTCATCAATCTGGATTTTGTTTCTTGGTCACATTTGAGAGAGAAGTTCCCATTCATCCATCCCATGGGGCAAGGGAAAGGTAATAGCATCAAAGTTTGAATCATCAGATAGAGGTGTAGAGGGTTATTCTTGTGCACGTTCAACATGCCACACAACATATGTGCCTTTAATATGATTCCAGTGAGAAATAATTTCATAAGTTGTTGTTCCAATATCCTAACAGATGGAATGAAAAGGTTTGTATAGAAGAAGTTCGCTCCAAAAAAATGGTTCAAAAGATGAAGAATCAAAGGGAGGAAT
This sequence comes from Pseudotsuga menziesii, assembly GCA_001517045.1. Lineage (NCBI taxonomy): Eukaryota > Viridiplantae > Streptophyta > Pinopsida > Pinales > Pinaceae > Pseudotsuga > Pseudotsuga menziesii. The sequence continues at coordinate 19,847 of LPNX010094738.1, forward strand.
GGAAATGAATTGTGGATAGACTCTAACAATCTTGTGACATAAGTTTTGTTTCCATGGATTTTTTTCCTATTAGGCAAGAAAGACCAAGAACGAGCAGCATCAAGGAGGATTAGATGTTTAAGAGCAAGGGGTCTTTGCATGTATGCAAATATGAAGGGGGGGTTGGAGGGGTGTTATTAGTGTCATTACAAACATGGAGAAAGACACTTTGGCTCACATTTAGAGAAAGGAAGTGACGACTACAAAGCACAAGAGGGAGTTTTTGGAGCATGTGACACGTCTCTTGTGCACTAATGTCTCGTTCTACAATTGTTTGTGTAAGCAATTGTTTGATTGGATGAATAATGGAGTCATCACTTGGTGCTGGATGTGCAAGGCGAGAGAGAATTGCATGGTATCTTTCTGATTTTGGCTCTACTTTTGATGCATACTTTGAAAATGATTTGAGGACAGCATGTCTAGAAAGAACAGGTTGGAAATCAACATTAGGCCTCCATATTGAAAGCATGGTAGGGTTGTGAATATTTAGAAGGGAATCATTTCTTGCAGGATTGTAGGTTTTATGTCCATTTGATCAATGAATAACGAAGAAGTATCTTGTAGGTCATACGGAAAACCATATCTACATTGAACAAATGTTCCTTTTTGCGAAGGCAAGTTGATTCTGAACATCTGGTGTGCCTTTGAACAATATTTACAAGTTCTTTATAGTCATTTGAGTAGTTTGATGCAAATATGGATGGTGATGCAAGAATGCATGGATAATTTTTAGTTGAATGGTGTAACCCAAATGTGGACAAGTGGGAATTACGAGGATTCCAAGCTGTAACATATATGTCAAAAAATTCTTTTGCAGCTTCAATTGCAAGAACATCTTCCCATTCTAAGGTGTCCATATTTGGTGCATCTTCCAACCAAATAAAACCATGAATGTGTGTGGATCCTCTATCCTGCCATTCATACCTACATGGGAGGAAAATTAATATATTAGAAATGAATTGTGTAAAGTGGGAAACACGAAGAGAAGAATAAGAAGGAAGAGATGGTAGAATAACTGCACCAAGAATTTGTTATATGAAAACCTTTTTGAAGCACCTATTGAAGGAATGTTTTGAATCTATTGTGCATGTATTGTGATGTAATATTTGGATTTGATATGATGTTGTGAATCTTCCATTTATAGTCTTGGGCTAAACCGGTAGGACGTCCTGCAGGAATTAGAGCATGCAAATCTGGCCATTTTGTGTCGGCTGCACTAAGGGTGAAGAATAATGTTGATGTACCTTGTTGATTGATTATATTTGCGAGTTCAGCTCTACTTTTGTTCCAATAAGAGCATGTTCCATGTAATGAAGACCCAAACCTTGTGACCCGGTCACCAATTTTGTCATTAGTCATATCTTGCAATTGGTTAACAAGCTCAAGTACTGTGGGAGGTAGTGTATCTTCAAGATTAATTTTGACAAAATCAGAGGCAGTAGCATTACTTTGATGACGCATAATTAGATTGTATATGTAGTACCAGAAGTGCGTATGTTGGAAAAATATATTGTCATGATAGTGAATGAGGTGAAGTTCATATTCGTGCATATCAACTTCATGAATGCATGGTTGTTTAAGCATTATTTCACTTGTGGGGAACAAGGTTGGAAAATCCATGGAAAGAAGGCCTTCTGTGTTGTACTCATTGATAGGGGAGATGCCTATAGGGGGCCAATCAATGGAAGGTGGTAGTGGGATATTTGGTATGTGTAACAACTATCTAATTTCTTCAACCTCATTTCTAGCATTAGTTTGTGTTGAAATAAACGAGGAGGATTCTAATTCATAGGGTTCAAATGAATTTTGTGGTTGAACTGTCTAGGACAAGCTTTGTTGATGAGATAATGTATCATTGCTATTAACATGCAGAATCAAAGTTGAAATGTTTGTTGAAATAAGAGGCAAAGAAGCTAATGCAATTGGGTTGACTTGTACATCCTTGTAGTATGGGTTGTTTTCCATCTTGTATTGAAGGGGAACAAGAACACGTGTTCGACTAACAAACAATTCATATGGATTGTTTGTAGAGTTGCATTTGTGAACAACAAGGATGTCAAGTTCTGGTATTAAATGGGGTAGGTATGTGGAAATATTGGAAATTTCTTGGGGGATGCAGATAGTATGGTTAGAATATTTATATTGACCACCATGAGCATGTGTGACTTGTAATATTGGGTTAGAATGACTAATGAGCATTTATTCAACTTTTGTAAGTACTGCAAGTACATGTGGTTGGATTCCTGGGTCCATATTGTTTTCCAATGAAAAGTGATGGCCTTTTCATTCTAGAATACAACGAGAACAAGTGTATGCACCATGGAACTTTTTCGTTACAACACCCGGGTAACATTCTTTGCGATATTGAGCAGATATGCATATCAGCCAGTTGGTCTATTTTATTATGAAATCGTTGATGTGCATCATCGAGGTGGGTGTTCGATGGATTTAGCATAAGGGATGGAAGTGAAGGTCTGTCAGATGGTCGAGCAAGAGAAATTGAAGAAGACATATCCACATGTAGATGAGCAACTCTGTAAAGAAGATTTTTCTTCTTGTTGTTTTTATCTCTGTTCTCTACATATACAACTCTTCTTCGTGCATTGGCTTGTTCATTGTTATGAGTTGGCATAATTCCTACAAGAAAAACATAAACTTGTTAAAGACTTAGAAGCTTTGATTGATGGCAGTGGCCCAATTTCTATATGTATTAACTGCAAAGTATATGGGTATAAAGTAGAATATATAAAGAAAATGTTAACTGATTGCATATTGGGAACTAAGAATTTACCTCAAAATAATATTTATGGAGTAAGTATTTTTTTTAAAGTCCTAGCTTGATAATTATAAGAAAGCAGCAATATAGAAGAACAAAGTGTAGTATGAGAAAGGATATATGAAAAAAATAAACATTAAATGTAATTATTGTTCTATACAGAAGAAAGAAAATTTGTGGTAAGAAACAAGAGAACAAGGTTTTTTATTTTATAAATAAACACAATAGAAAATTAGTATTGTATTTAAAAGTTACCATATATGTTGCATCAACAATTCTATTAATCTTGTATATTGATCTAGGAACAAATCATGAATCTCATCAAAGATTAATCAACAAATAACTCATGAAATGGTGTAATCGATCTACAAGAATGGTAGTCGCTCTGTATTCACATAAAGAATGAATGATTACAATTACAATGTCATGCTACAAGCACGGATGAATGAGCAATTTGGAAACCTAAGGAGGTCATTCAAATTGAATGAGTGAGTCTAGCTTAACTAATTGTAAGCCATGGTCCACACTCAGTTAACCACTGATCAAAACCGTAATTGACTCAACTGAACCCTAACTGAAGCCGGAGTGTAATAAATGACTAAATCTCAACTGAAAGAGATCATACACATGTCATAGCAAGCCAACCATCGAGTGCTAGTGCTTAAATGACTTCAATGAACCCCAATGAGGTTAACTGAAGTTGAACTGAACATCAGAAGTTGGTGGAGGCACCCTATTGACTCCAGTTCATTAATTAATCATTAAATAATCAATTAAATCATTAAATAATCATTAAATAATCAATTAAATGAAGGGAGGTGCCTTCACTAACTTGTTTAACTGGTTGTAACCACCAGTTAGCAATTAGGTGCATTAATATCACTCAGATCACTCCCAGAGTGCTCTAGTTAGCCTCCCTGAATGTAGGAGAAGGCTAAGTTAGCTTCCTTGATTGAAGGTAGGCGTGGGTGTGACTAGATGATGACATTTAATGCTCCACTGATGTCAATTAATGTTAATAATACTTAGGATAGTGGTTTAACTAGGCCAATTTGACCAAAAAGAGTGTGTATGGTGCTAAATGTGTCCAACACTCCCCCTTAAGCTATACTCAGGAAGAGTAGAAAACATAAGTGCATAAGAATGATAGGGCCCCGACAAAAAATACCATAGGTCACCCTGTACAATCAAGTAACTACTTAATATAACCAAGGAAATGGGGAAAACCTCATGGGAAAAATACCCCCCCTCAAACTAAGCAGTAAATCAAGAATTGGTTCTTCTATGCAGTAGCATCCTGAGACTGTGCATGTGAACCTATGAATCCAAAATAAATGGATATGTTTGGAGGAATCTTCCATTTTTTAAAAATAACAATGCACTCAACTGAATCAGAAATATAAAGAGTTGCACGGTGAAAACTGGACCCATGTAGAGTAGCTGAAATCATCTGAAGAGAGAGCAAAGGTTCTTGAGGATTTGAACCATGTGTTGAACACTCAAGAAAATGATATGTTGCAGCCTTGAACAAAAAACCATGAGTGGTAAAATCAGCCGCAATTCTTAGGAGCAAGTGTCCAAGCGGATGCAGAATGTCTTCCTCTTTACTAGTTCTGTGAGGAGATGAGCATGTGACCAAAGCTAGAGAAGCCCTGGGACTGTGGAGAGCGAATGCTTTAGCTCCATACTCTGGTATAGATTCAAAAATAGCTAATTATTCACAGAATAAAATATCATCAACCTCATATGAGGAAACTAACACCAAATCCCTATCAGCAGTTTTGAAGAGAAAGTGCGGTACTTGATTTTTCACACCGGAATTGGTGAGAGCGGCTACAAGCATGACTGGAAGCTCTTGGATTTTAAAATATGAACAAAATAATATCAGATCAGAATGTAAATCATATCTAAATAATTTCACAATAGATCCAAAACTGTGAAATGAAATCAAATCCCCAGCAGTAGTTTTGTAGGAGACTTGCGGTACTTGTTTCTTCACACGGTTGATGAGAACAACTACAAGCAGTACTGAAGGTTTATGAACTTGAAATTTTGAACCAAGAAATATCAGATCAGATCCAAATAATATCATATCATATCCAATAATATTCATATCAGATCCAAAGTTATGGTCAACCGAGACGGTGGATGCACAGTTGTATTTTTCTTCAAAATTCTGAATTTTGGTGCATGCAATCCTCCAGGATTTTGCTGGAAGATCTAGATCATGGGGAGCGAATGTGTAACTCTTATAATCTGATATTTCTTCCAAAATATTGAATTTTTTACATATTTTCACACCACCAGCAACATTAGAGAGATATAAATCAAATTTCTCTTCACTTTCGGAAGCAATTACTGGTAAATTTTGCACATAATTCAAAGGAAAATCATCGGTGAATATTTGAATGGAAGTGTGGGAGTATTTTTATTCAATATCAGAGATTCAAATGTCTTCTTCTATTTCAGAAATATGAGGAGATGAGATATCAGAGATCTCATGAACTTTCGGAGCATCAGGAGAAGGAGTCACTGCATGGAGACTTTCTTCAATACGAATTGAGTGTGTAGAAGATTTTGCTTCATCTTCATCTTGAACAACTTCATCAGAGAGAGTAGAGGTAGATAATTTTGAGTAAAGAAATCTTGTGGTGATGGATGTAATCTCCAAAGTTCTATTATGATCCTCATTGTGCTTGCCAAAGGTTCTATCCAATTTTGTCCAGAGATCCTTTGGGTATTCAGCAGAACCAATAAGGTAGCGCAAGCTAGGAGAAAGGGCCGGACATATTGCTCCAAAATCTCTATCACCATCATTTAGCCAGTCATTCTCATTCTCATTCTCATAAGACTCTTTTACAAGTCCAATAGACACCTCATAGAGACCTCGTTTCTTCAGAGATACAATCATCTTCAACTTCCATTCTGAATATCTTGTGAATGGGGTGAGAAGAGGGACTGATGAGTCCATTCGAAGTTGTACCTGTTAAAACCTATAAATCAAAACCAAAGGGGCATCGTAAGGTCAGACAGCCTGCACATTTTAGGCTTTCATCACACCCAGCATAGTTAATCAAGCAAGCTTGATCAACAAGTTCTTTACTTGGGGTTTTAAGTAGTAAGCCTTGGCTTCTGGTGCAGTGTTGGATTTTTGAGCTATTGCTCAATTTTCATGCAGAAATCTGTCAAAAAACTTGTTTTTGAGAGATAGAGCTTTGTCCCTCCATGAGCTCTGATACCATATTAATCTTGTATATTGATCTAGGAACAAATCATAAATCTCATCAAAGATTAATCAACAAATAACTCATGAAATGGTGTAATCTGTCTATAGGAATAGTAGCCGCTCTATATTCACATAAAGAATGAATGATTACAATTACAATGTCATGCTACAAGCATGGATGAATGAGAAATTCGAATACCTAAGGAGGTCATTCGAATTGAATGAGTGAGTCTAGCTTAATTGAATGTAAGCCATGGTCCACACTCAGTTAACCACTGATCAAAACCCTAATTGACTCAACTGAACCCTAACTGAAGCCGGAGTGCAATAAATGACTAAGTCTCAACTGAAAGAGATCAAACACATTTCATAGCAAGCCAACCATCAAGTGCTAGTGATTCAGTGACTTCAATGAACCCCGATGAGGTTAACTGAAGTTGAACTGAACATCAGAAGTTGGTGGAGGCGCCCTATTGATTCCAGTTCATCAATTAATCATTAAATAATCAATTAAATCATTAATTAATCATTAAATAATCAATTAAATGAAGGGAGGCACCTTCACTGACTTGTTTGACTGGTTGTAACCACCAGTTAGTAATTAGGTGCATTAATATCACTCAGATCACTCCTAGAGTGCTCCAGTTAGCCTCCCTGAATGTAGGAGAAGGCTAAGTTAGCCTCCTTGAATGAAGGTAGGTGTGGGTGTGGCTGGATGATGACATTTAATGCTCCACTAATGTCAATTAATGTCAATAATACTTAGGATAGTGGTTTAACTAGGCCAATTTGACTAAAAAGAGTGTGTATGGTGGTAAATGTCTCCAACAAATTTAGGTAAAACATGTTAAGCGATAGCTTGTATAGTTGAATTATGAGACTGCAAAATAGAAGTGCTATAAGGGAGTTAAAAAAAATACCCTTCTATGTTGAACTATGAAACAAGGACTTAAAATTGAGAATTGAAAGCATTCATTACAGACAATAAAGAATGCTCAAGTATCAGGTTGAAAAAACCTATATATTTAAATGTTCATATGAAATTGCCGATTATGTGTTTTCAACCATGACAATTACAACTTTTAGGTGTGCAATTCCACAGAAGTTCTCTAATCTAACTGAAAGAGTAAGAAGTAATTGTTTGTTGCAGCTCCTATGGACTATTTCAACAATTAATGCTGCTTCAGTTGAGAGAAGACATAGGTATTTTGTGGAAATGCCCATGAGCTGTCTTGTGACATCATTAAGGTATCCAGTGACATCTTCCAAGTCAACCTTTAGTATTTATCAGCAGTCACATTCAAGAAACTCTTCATCACATTTACCACAATGCCAAATGTCTCCAACTTTGTGGGAAATAATTTTCATGCATTGTATACCATCAACAAAAAGAGGGCATGAAAGGAAATGAAATTAATCCATGTTAACATTTGTGATGGTTTCTACAAGAGTGTAACAAATAGGATTTTCAGATGGTTGAAGAGTTTGTAGCTCATTGATGGTAATGATTTTATGAGGAGAAGAGTGAGAGGCATTGAATTTTCAGCTTAAATATGGTGATGCTGAACGAAATACATTGCCATTAAAACATTTTTGGAGAATTGAAGATTCTTCAATCTTTGGGTTTATAAAAATAGTAGTGTTGGAGATAGTTCCAACGGTTTTTCCATTAAAATCTGTAACGCGACCTCCTTTGATTGCTACAGTTGGAGGAGTAGGTAAACCACGAATATGAGAAAGTTGGGATCCTTTAATTTGGCAATGATCGCCCCAAAGTGTTATGTCAATACTATAGCTTGACATGTCACAGAGTTGAATGTTGCGCCTAACAGTCTCAACACCATCCCGTTTCCGTACTGTGGATGTAGGTGAAACTGAAATGACAAGTCCAATAAGGTCAACCATGGAATTGGCAGATATAGTTTGAATCTCCTGAATAGTTTTAAAGTTAAAGAAATATAAATTTATTAAGGTGTATTCATCTAAGCATGGTTGGATGGCTGAGGAGGAACCTAGAAAAATATCATTATGGATTTTCAAATGGTTGAAAATTGGATTGGATGCTTTCACTGTGACATTTGATACTATGTACACTATTCCTATTTGTATTTGGTCATACAAAGAGAGTGTCAATTCATTGAATGCAGATATATGTATTTCATCGTGTGAAGCATCAACAAGGTCAAATCCAAACACTTTTCCAGACCCTCATTGGTTTCCATATTCATGTATGTTTGTCTTAGCAGTAACTTAGCCTTGAATGTTCCAAACTTTTCTAGAAGAGGAGAGTGATGTGAATGGGATAGTCGATACAGGCAAAGCATGGTTTTCATTTATTGATCTAGGGTTCACTGAAACAGAGGAACTACTCTGCGAAGGAGAAGATATAGTTAAGTGGTAAGGTGCAGGATCTCCAATAATTGTTGCATCCACTGTGAAAACTTTGAGTGCAAGAAATGCGATAGTCCAATGAGAATAAGTATGTTAGAGTTCAATGGGAGGGAAAAACATTGGATGCGTGAACATTTTGAAACTGATTAAGTGGGGAAAAAAGAACGAGAAAATTAAACGTACATTACATTATGTACAATGTTGCATGTACATTGGGTAACTTTGATTATAGTTCCTTCTTTTAGTTGTCCATTTTCTACAAGACTACTATATATAATAGGAAGCAATAGCTCATGCTTGTGAAGGTCCTCTGAGATAAAAATTCAGAACCGAATAGATGATGATTTGATTCAGTTCACTTGTTTAATGAGCAGAATTGTACCAGAGGGAAAAGGTTGACAGCACCATGTAGCAAAAGTGAAATAGAATATTCAGTTAGCATAGTCTCCATAACATGATGGTTATTTTTTTATCTGGAATGAAGCAAGGCAAGAACAACAAAATAAAAAATTGCAATGTAACATATTCATGGGACCTAACTAAAATGCATATATATATATATATATATAATTGGATGAGCATATGCCATGAGTTTGGTTATTGTTATTCATTATTTGTTATAAATATTAAATGTGGACTATGATAAACATAGAACCAGTTCTTATCGTTTTTCGAGCTTATAGAAGATATTCTATACATCGTAAAATAGTTGAAAGAATAGAGCAAGCCTTCTAGGTCACAGTTTTAATCTATTTTCTCTGTGTTTTCTTGGAAAACGGAAATATATCCAAAAAGCTGAGATTTAAGTGCACAACTGAAAATTCAGAAATAGAAACTTTGGGAAAGTTTGGATTTGGCGTTTTTGGCTTCCGCATTCCACACAGTGGAAAGAGGAAGTTGGAAAGAAATTTATTTGAACTAAAAAAGTATCGAAGTTCCGCATTCTCCATTCTCTACTTCGGAGAGCGAAAAAAAAAATTGCGAATAAAAGCATCAAAGCTATGATTTCCGCATTGGAGAAACTGGAAGTCGAAAAAATGAGAAAAATAAAAAAACTACAAAGACTTTTTCGGCTTCCGCATTCTGCATGGTGAAAAGCGAAAGTCGGAAAGCACGCAAAGTTAATTGCGACCATGTAAATTTTGATTTCCACATTCCACACTCAGCAGAAAGTGGAAGTTGGAAATAAACTTATTTGAACTAAAAACATATTGTAGTTCCGCATTCCGCATTTCGTACTTCAGAAAGTAGAAAAATATTGCAAAGAAAAACATCAAAGCTCCGATTTCTAAATTTCGCACTGCAAAAACTGGAACTCGAAAAAATGAGAAAAATAAAAAAAGTGGCAAATACTTTTCCACCTTCCACATTCCGCATGGTGGAAACAAGAAGTCGCAAACCAAAGAATGTTAATTTCCAACATGTAACTTCCGACTTTCGCATTTCGCACAATAGAAAGTGGAAGTCGGCAAGAAAGAAATGAAAATTCCGGAATCCGCATAGGCGGAAGGCGGAAATCGAGAATAAATTTCCCTGCTGAGTTGAAAAAAAACAGATTCCCGCATTCTGCATTGCAGAAAGTAGAATGGGGAATGCGGAAGCGCTACCCAAGCTCTACTGACATAAAGACTTCTTATTATACTTTCTTACTCCAATATTTATAATGTATTTTAAAGACTCATTTAACTTATTTTTTTAGTTGAATCAACTTCGTTATCTTAAAAAAAATTATTATGTTTTTTTAATTGAATAATATAAAAATTACATAATTGTAATTTTCAAAGGTTTTATATTGTTGAAGATTTAAATCCGCCTAATTTTCCTAATTGTAAATTTCAAAAGTTATATATTGTTGAAAATTTAAATTCATCAAATTATCGTGGAAAAAGTTTCTTATATTTGAACTAAAAACGTATCGAAGTTCAACATTCTACAATGTAACATATTCATGTGACCTAACTAAAATGCATATTTAAAAAAAAACAACAACCCATGTGATGTTTTTAGTTCTTTTTTATTTTTATTTTTGAATATATTATATGTTATATTTTAGTTTGGCATTCGTGGCTTCCACATTTTGGCACAGTGGAAAGCAGAAGTTGGAAAGAAATTTATTTGAACAAAATACGTATCGAAGTTCCACATTCCGCACTGTGGAAACTGAAAGTTGAAAAAATGAGAAAAATACAAAAAATGACAAAGAATTTTCTAGCTACCGCATTCCGCATGGTGGAAAGCGGAAGTCGAAAAGCACGGAAAGTTAATTGCAAACATGTAACTTCCGATTTCTGCATTCCAAACTCAACGGAAAGAGGAAGTGGGAAATAAATGTATTTGAACTAAAAAACGTATCAAAGTTTCGCATTCCGCATTCCGTACTTTGAAAAGTGGAAGAGCTAGAAATTGCAAAGAAAAACATCAAAGCTCTGATTTCTGAATTCCACACTACAGAAACCGGAACTCGAAAAAATGAGAAAAATAAAAAAAACAACAAAGTGTTTTCCAGCTTTTGCATTCCTCATGGGGGAAAGTGAAAGTCAGAAACCATAGAAAGTTCATTGCCAATATGTAACTTCTGATTTTCTCATTGCGCATAACGGAAAGTAGAACTCGTTAAGAAACAAATGAAATTTCTGGAATCTACATATGTGAAAGGTGGAAATTGGGAATAGATTTTCCTGATGAGTTATAAAAAATGGATTCCTTCCTTCCACATTGTGAAAAGCAGAATGCAGAATGTGGAAGCTCTACCCAAGCTCTACTTACATAAAGAATTCTTATTATACTTTCTTACTCCAGTTTTTATAATTTATTTTAAAGAGTCATTTAAATTTACATTGTAAATTTCAAAAGTTTTATATTGTTGAAGATTTAAATCCATGAAATTTTCTTAATTGTAAGTTTCAAAAGTTTTATATTGTTGAAAATTTAAATTCATCAACTTATTGTGGACAAATTTTATTATATTTGAACTAAAAACGTATCGAAGTTTCGCATTCCGCAATGTAACATATTCATGTGACCTAACTAAAATCCATATTTAAAAAAAAATCAACCCATGTGACGTTTTTAGGTTATTTTTATTTTTGAATATGTTATATGTTATATGTTGCATTTTACTTTGGCGTCTTCAGCTTGTGCATTCTGCACAACGGAAAGCGGAAGTCAAAAATAAATTTATTTGAACAAAAAACGTATCGAACTTACACATTCCACATTTTGTACTTCAGAAAGTGGAAGAAAAAAAATTTGTGAAGAAAAACATTAAAGCTCCAATTTCCACATCCCGCAGTGCGGAAATTGGAAATTGGAAAAATGAGAAAAATAAAAAAATGACAAAGAATTTTCCAGCTTCCGCAATCCGCACAACGAAAAGTGGAAGTCGGCAAGAAAGAAATAAAAAATTGGGAATCCGCATAGGCGGAAGGCGAAAGTTGGGAATATATTTCCCCCGTAAGTTGAAAAAAACATATTCCCGCATTCCGCACTGCGAAAAGCGGAATGCAGAAGGAAGAAGCGGTACCCAAGCTCTACCTACATAAATACTTCTTATTATATTTTCTTATTACCATTTTTATAATTTATTTTAAAGACTTATTTAACTTGTTTTTTTAGTTGAAATGACTTTGTTTTCTTAAAATAAAATAAAATAAAGTATTATGCAAAAAAAATGAATTATTAAGAATTTACATAATTGTAAATTTCAAAAGTTTTATATTGTTGAAGAATTAAATCCACGAAATTTTTCTAAATGTAAATTTCAAAAGTTTTATATTGTTGAAAATTTAAATTCGTCAAATTATCATGGACAGTTTCTTATATTTGAACTAAAAACGTATCGAAGCTCTACGTTCCGCATTCCGTACTTTGGAAAGTGGAAAGTGAAAGAAAAAAAATTGTGAAGAAAAACATCAAAGTTCCTATTTCCACATTCCGCAGTGTGGAAACCAGAAGTCGAAAAAATTAGAAAAATAAAATAAGGGACAAAAACTTCTCCGTCTTTTGCTTTCTGCTCGACGTAAAAAGGGTCGGAAAGCATGTAAAATTAGTTGTGAACATGTAAGTTCTGATTTCCAGATTCCACAAAGTGGAAACCGGAAGTTAGCAAAAATTTTTTATTGACGGAAAATGAAAATTCCAAAATCCGCATAGGCGGAAGCTGGAAGCCAGGAATAGATTTCCCTGATGATATGAAAAAAACAGATCGTAGTATTCTATATTGCAGAAAGCGAAATGTGGAAGACGAAAGCGCCCATTTTTTATAGTGGCCTTGCAGCTTTAGGTTGCGTTCCTTACCTAAAACTAGTGGATCATAAAAATTGATACTTATCATTTTATTGGCATAGCGTGATTATTACACCGTTATGAATCCACATAACCAATACAAGTCACAATCCTTTTTCAACAGAGCATGAGTGACCGTCAATTAATAGAGCAAGGGTATTTTACCATCTCATAAGCAACCTCTTCATTTAACCTAAAAATTGATACCTCTTATTTTATTGACATAGCATGAGCCACTCCAACATTATGAAGCCACATAACCAATACAAGTCACTGTCCTTTTGTAACATAGCAAGAGTCACAGTCAATTAAAACAGAGAAATGGTTTTTCACCATCTCATAAGCAACATCTTTATTTAGCCCAAAAAATGATACCTTTCATTTTATTGGCATTTAAAACACCTCTTTAGACATATACATATATACCATTAGTTAAATAGATTTGTACAAATTTAAAGACAGTCACATAACTTGTTTGTAAATTCCAATACGAGGCTAAAATTTTTCTACCACAATGAATATTCAAAACATTTAAGCAGACTTAAGGAATACCTGCAAATTTAACAAGGTGCGAAAATATCTTGGAAACTATCTAGTGTAAACGAAGTGCAACAAAATCAATATAAGCAAAGCAAAGGAAAATAGTAACAAAATAGTGGTTACCTGAAGGATTGTTTATATGTGCAAAGAAAAGGAGTTTCAACAACAAATTCCGTAAATTGAGTATTGTAACAAGATCTTGCATGTCGTCATAAGGTGAGCTAAAATGAAGACATTGTAGAAATAATAGATCAATGCTATGTGCAATGATGCTAAGAAGAAGCACAGGAAATAGATCTTGCTACTAAGAATTCTCACAAGCATACACATGAAAATAAGAGAG